>OW121704.1:26908815-26933815 GCA_933228785.1 Lasioglossum pauxillum | reverse complement strand
TTTTTAAAGCAGTCGTGAGTCTGACACCCTACTCCGTGCGTGTGGCCTAATAGTGCGCACCACGAGAGCGTGGGACGAATGACCGCTGCCAGAGCCGGTTGCGAGTCCCGCTCTCTATTTATCTCGAGTTCGCGTATAACCAAGAGCACGAAACGTTGCTGCTCCGCACGCGGTGTTCGTTGACAACGGAACATATATAATTTATTATTATACATACATTCGAGAGCGGCGGACCGGCCGTGATGCTCGCATTTAAAGCAGTCGTGAGTCAGACACCCTACTCCGTGCGTGTGGCCCAATAGTGCGCACCACGAGAGCTTGGGACGAATGACCGCTGCCAGAGCCGGCTGCGAGTCCGCAGTGTATCGAATAAAATAATATGATAAAATATCGTTCCGAAGAAAAACGGTGTTCCGAGAGGACCGGCCGTGATGCTCGCATAAAGCCTATGCGCGATTATTCCCGACGACACCCTACTCTCTGTGTGGCCCAATAGTGCGCGCAGACGAGCTTGGGACGACGAGAACCCGGGGGGATCGCCTATGGCCAGAGCCGGCTCGTGAGTCCGTTTGTATCGGAATTTATCGTTGCCTCGAGCACACACAACAACATTTTATGGAAATGTGTTTTACGGGAAGTGGACCGGCTCGTGAAGCTCGCTTTTAAAGCAGTCGTGAGCTTGACACCCTATTCCGTGCGTGTGGCCCAATAGTGCGCACCACGAGAGTTTGGGACGAATGACCGCTGCCAGAGCCGGCCGTGAAGTCCTCCGTTCTCACATCTTCCAAATGTAATAAGTGAAGAGGAGAGGAATTGTTTCTCTGGATCCAGTATCGGGTTGTCTACGATCCCCGTCGTTTTCAGAATATTCCTCTCCGCGTTTTCCACGTTTAACGGTTTTTTAATGTACTGTTCGCCCGGCCGTCAGATACGTGTGCAGTCTCGCCCGCGTACTATGACGGTTTTTTTCCGTTTCTACGGACGACGAAAGTGTCGTCCTTAAAACGACGCCTGAATCTCCTTCGCGCGCTGGTTGGAGCTTTCAGGTACAATGCGTTCTTACGAACCGCAGAACAAGAGACATATAACATATATTGATTTGTAAATCAAAAATATATACTATTACCCTGAACGGTGGATCACTTGGCTCGTGGGTCGATGAAGAACGCAGCTAATTGCGCGTCAACGTGTGAACTGCAGGACACATGAACATCGACATTTCGAACGCACATTGCGGTCCACGGATACAATTCCTGGACCACGCCTGGCTGAGGGTCGTTTACGTAACCAAATACTGCTTGCGCTGCTCTTGTAAGTCCCCGCCGTCGCTTACCTCTCCAAATATTTTTGGAGGGCGCCAAAGAGCGTTTCTGAGTCGGGTTGCAAAGATTGCTACGTACGAGCGAATGATGGGCGTTTCGTCGGCGTTTGTCGCGGTTCTGTGAAAATTGCCAATTTTTGCATTGCGTCTTAAATACATATATATAGTTTCCACGAGAGGCGAAGTAGGGATTGGTATTTCTTACGTTCGGACTTGCGTGAGTGTTTTACGGTGTCGTGAGTCGTATTGAAAATACGACCGCCCGTAGGCACCGCTTCGACGAGGATCTCCAAATCTCTCACCCTCTCTGCGAAACGATTCGCCTTGCGGAAAGAAGCGTTTCCACTCATGAACATTAACGCGCTCCCGACGTCGCCTGAAATGATGCGTATACGAAAGAGGCGGTATATTTACCGAGAGTCTCGAGAGACTACAGAGATGGACACACAAATATTAAAAGAAAGAAAGAATACTGTGTGGCACACAGAGTGTGTGTGGTGTGGCAATGTTAAGCCCCAGGGAGAGAATATGCCTGTGCGTGGACGAGTTTCTTAACTCTACGTTATAATTGCCATATGGCGGCGGAGGGTCGTCGTTGCCGGCGATTTCGATAAACACATTATATAACCTTTCGGAGTCTTCGGAGGGAAGAGAAAAAAAGAGAGATCTCTCGATCTACCGAACGCTTTGATGATCGATGGACAGCCGAGCAACGCTCAGCAATGTGCGGGATGAGCACGTCGTACTTGATCGGGTTGGAATTATTCCCCGTCGTCGACGTGTCCTCGCTAATCTGTGCGATTGCCATTTCATCGCCACGTTCGCGTTGAATCGTATTGATGACGGCCTAAGTGCATCTTAAGATCTCTCTCTCTCTCTCTCTTTCTCTCGTGTCTCTTTGGTTGTGTTTGATCGATGATACATCGTTTCGTGCGCAACGTTTCTGTACCCCCTCGTTTTTGGTAAAAATTATAGAGATTATAAGAAATCCCACCGGGTTATATGTATTATTTTCTTTTATAATATATATACTCCTCTATTGGCGAGGCTTATTTCGAACTTGATTGTCACACGACGCCAAGACACACTTTTGTGTTCACGCACGGAACAGCACCGCGGAGAGAAAAGGGTATATGAATGAAAACCTTTATGTCGGTCGTCCCATGTCTTTTCTTTGCTTCATTGTCGATTCGTGCGAAACCGCGCGATCTGTTGTCGGTCGTCCAGTCCCCGGAAGTTCTTTTCGACGGACGTTAAAGTTAACCGGCCAGATCGTCTAGCGAGAGTTTCCGATCGACGATAATAATATGAAGAAAGATATAAAAAGACACTTTGGTGTGGCGCATAAGGCATATATATCGGTTTTGTTACCTTTCTCTTCTGTCGTGTAGTGTTGTTTCGTTTTCTTTTTTTTTCTTTTTTTTTGTGCTTTGTACGTTTTCGCGAGTACTACTTTTACGCTCTTTCGGCGAAACACAAAATTTTGTATCACGGACGACCTCAGAGTAGGCGAGATTACCCGCTGAATTTAAGCATATTACTAAGCGGAGGAAAAGAAACTAACAAGGATTTCCTTAGTAGCGGCGAGCGAACAGGAATTAGCCCAGCACTGAATCCCGCGGTTCTGCCGTTGGGAAATGTAGTGTTCAGGAGGGTCAATTTATAACGAGACGTCGAACCGCGTCCAAGTCCATCTTGAATGGGGCCATTTACCCGTAGAGGGTGCCAGGCCCGTAGCGACTGGTACGCGTTTCGGGAGGACCTCTCCTTAGAGTCGGGTTGCTTGAGAGTGCAGCCCTAAGTGGGTGGTAAACTCCATCTAAGGCTAAATATGACCACGAGACCGATAGCGAACAAGTACCGTGAGGGAAAGTTGAAAAGAACTTTGAAGAGAGAGTTCAAGAGTACGTGAAACTGTTCAGGGGTAAACCTGAGAAACCCAAAAGATCGAATGGGGAGATTCATCGTCGACGAGGCTGGCTTCCGTTGGTGCGCAGATAGCCCGCAATGGGCCACTTCGGTGGTTCCACTGCGAGGGTACACCATCTTCAGCAAATGTTCCGGTCGCGTAGTCGTGCACTTCTCCCTTAGTAGAACGTTGCGACCCGTTGTGTGTCGGTCTACGGCTCGAGTTGTTGCCTGTCGTGTCGCCTTCGTGCGCACACGGCAGACGCTCGATCACCTGGCCGGCTGCGTGACGGTACTCTGACGGTATCGGGCCGCAACCAATCCATTTTCGAATGTGTGTGCGTCAGGCCCGCCGCAAGCTCGGTTAGTTTGTCACCCGGATGGTACGGACCTAGTGCCGGCTCCGGGCCTAACCAGCTGTTAGCAGGCGGTGTCCTCGGACTGGCCAAGCTTTGAATTACCGGTCAGCGACGCTACTGCTTTGGGTACTCTCAGGACCCGTCTTGAAACACGGACCAAGGAGTCTAACATGTGCGCGAGTCATTGGGACATGTACACCTAAAGGCGCAATGAAAGTGAAGGTCGTACCTCAGCGTCGACCAAGGGAGGATGGGCCGCGTTACGATGCGGCCTCGCACTGCCGGGGCGTCTCGTTCTCATTGCGAGAAGAGGCGCACCCAGAGCGTACACGTTGGGACCCGAAAGATGGTGAACTATGCCTGGTCAGGACGAAGTCAGGGGAAACCCTGATGGAGGTCCGTAGCGATTCTGACGTGCAAATCGATCGTCGGAACTGGGTATAGGGGCGAAAGACTAATCGAACCATCTAGTAGCTGGTTCCCTCCGAAGTTTCCCTCAGGATAGCTGGCACTCGCTCGTTCTCTTTTGATGAACGTGTGCGAGTTTCATCTGGTAAAGCGAATGATTAGAGGCCTTGGGGCCGAAACGACCTCAACCGGACTGACGTGGAGAAGGGTTTCGTGTGAACAGCCGTTGCACACGAGTCAGTCGATCCTAAGCCCTAAGAGAAATCCTATGTAGATGAGGTGTCCTAAGAGAGAGAGAGCATATATCATAATATTAATAAACAAACACACACCCATCGGGCGAAAGGGAATCCGGTTTCTATTCCGGAACCCGGCAGCGGAACCGCTTACCATTCGGGCCCTCGTATGAGTGTTCGTCGGGGTAACCCAAAATGACCTGGAGACGCCGTCGGGAGATCCGGGGAGAGTTTTCTTTTCTGTATAAGCGTTCGAGTTCCCTGGAAACCTCTAGCAGGGAGATAGGGTTTGGAACGCGAAGAGCACCGCAGTTGCGGCGGTGTCCGGATCTTCCCCTCGGACCTTGAAAATCCAGGAGAGGGCCACGTGGAGGTGTCGCGCCGGTTCGTACCCATATCCGCAGCAGGTCTCCAAGGTAAAGAGCCTCTAGTCGATAGATTAATGTAGGTAAGGGAAGTCGGCAAATTGGATCCGTAACTTCGGAATAAGGATTGGCTCTGAGGAGCGGGGCGTGTCGGGCTTGGTCGGGAAGCGGGTCTGGCTGACGTGCCGGGCCTGGGCGAGGTGAACACATTGATGGGAATCCGAGCTCGGTCCCGTGCCTTGGCCTCCCACGGATCTTCCTTGCTGCGAGGCTTTCGTCTAGAACGATCGTCCTCTTCGGCCGCCATTCAACGCTCAGCTCAGAACTGGCACGGACTAGGGGAATCCGACTGTCTAATTAAAACAAAGCATTGCGATGGCCCCCACGGGTGTTGACGCAATGTGATTTCTGCCCAGTGCTCTGAATGTCAACGTGAAGAAATTCAAAAAAGCGCGGGTAAACGGCGGGAGTAACTATGACTCTCTTAAGTATTGTATTCGATGTACGATGGTAGAGGCCTGGGAACTTGAGCTTTGGGGCCTCTTAGCCATCATACCGGATTTAATCCGGAGAGAGGTGAGAACTCTCATCGCTGAGGTGTCGGACCGGGCTTGCCCGGTCTAGTATCCGAGATGAAGAGTTAATCCACCAAGGGTTCAGACCATTTGTTCGCCATAACAGCTGCTGATGACCAGCATAGAGAACACCAGTGCGAGTGGTGAGTAGTAATGACATCCGCCGGCGGACCGGATGAATATTCGATTGGCGTGTTGTGTACGACGTACAGTGCACCGCGTCAATCGAATTTTTGTGCCATTTAAGGCTTTTTCAAGGGGTGCAGTTTTTTGCTGTAACCCCTTTCAAAGCGATACGCCGCCGGTACTCTGCGTCGTAAAGCAACACGCGGGCGTGTGTGCTTCCTAGCTATTGGAGCAAGGCAACACGCCGCCCTCGTGGAGCGTTGGTACTTGGCGGCGTAAAGCAATACGCTGCTGAGAGCGACAAAGTCCGAAGACCTGACGGAGCCCTAGCCGCAGGCTACTTTCTCCCCTCGCACACTGGCATCACCGCACAGCTCAAGGCAACTCGTTCGGCTTTCCAATGTGACGAGTCAATGGTGGATTTGGTAGTTACTCTGGGGAGATGATGCGAACACATAGCCTCTCGCTCCCAAGTCACTACGCAGTGCCTTCTCGGGGCCCCGCTGGATACCACTGATATGACGTGGTAACTAAATCGGTAGTGGCGGGGCAGAGGGACCTATGCTGACAGATATGCGCGGGTACATAAGTGCCCAAAATAGACGAATATTTTAACATTTGACGACGAAAGGAGGAATTGTATGCACATAGTGTGGGTCGAGAAGGCCAGAAGAAGTAAAAGCAGGCGATGAAGGAAGGAGCGGGTCTGTCAGTACTAGGCCCCTCTGCCTTAATGGATTGGACACCTATGACGACATGGCAAGCAAACGGATAATGAATAAAGGATATGAACATGATTGAGAAAAGGAGAGGATTTTAAAATTTAAAACAAACATGGCAAGCACAACGATAAGTGATGCCTCGGACGTCGAGGACCCCGGCCCTTGGACCTCTACGACGGACTTGTCCGCTATGACAAGGAGGGCCACCGGTAACGGATCTGGCAATGTCCCCGGAGATGAGTTTGATATGTATGTGGATCTGCCTCTGAGTGGGCAAATAAAATGTCGGTTCTGCGGGGGCCGAGATAGGCAGTTTCTGGAGGTAGGGGACTTTGTGAAGCACGTGGACCTACAACACAAACGAAATAAAGTAGGATGGAGATGCGCACAGTGCGGCAAAGTGTTTGGAAAGGTCCACGGATGCAGGTGCCACATCCCGAAATGTAAGGGGAGGGCACCAGAACAAGAAGGATATAATTTCAAGTGCCCTACCTGCGGAAGCGCCTTTAAGTCGCAAATCGGGCTCTCGCAGCACGAGCGACACCGACATCCTGTAGTGAGGAACGTGAGAAGGATGAGGGAAGCGACTCCAGACCGTCCAGTCAATAAAGCCTCGGTCTGGACAACGGAGGAGAAGCAAGAACTCATCAGACTCAATGAATTATACAAGAATATGACACAGCCAAATGCACGGATTGGCAAGTTCATCACTACGAAAACCGCCAAACAAATCGGCGAAAAAAGGAGGCTCATGGGATTAATACCCACTCGGAGGGCAGAAATAGTTGTCGAGGAAGAAGACTCGAGCTCGAGCTCGTCTTACGAATCGGCAGCAGAAGAAAAGACGGAGGAGGAAGCTACGGTGCAAACCAACGTCTGGAAAGAGCCGTTTAAAACGGCCATAAAGGCCCTCCCATTAAGTGATGATCATGAACTAAAGGCAATTGAGGAAATGATCATGGAGTTGGCCGATAAGGAGGCGCTGGAGCCCCTAGACACCGAGCGTATCATAGACGCTATCATGGATAAATTGAAAGATGACATAAGGGCAAAAGACAGCGTCAGAAGAGTTGATAGCGGGAACAGAGTAAGAGAAAGCGACCGCACCCGCTATCTTAAGTACAGATACGCTCGGTACCAAGAGTTGTATAAGAAATGCCCTAGAAAGTTGATTGATATGGCGGTCGCGGGAGAGACTATTGAAAAGAGGAAGCAAATTGATCTTCCTGAAAGAGCCGACATAGAAGAGCTCTATGGTAACCTGTGGGGAACTAGTGGACCCACCACAGGTATACCAAAACTCGGAGGGGGCCCGAGTACGGTCTCTCCACTAGAAGAATGTTGGAAGCCCATCTCCATGCAGGAAATTATTGAGAAAATGAGGAAAATTAAAAATGACACAGCCGCAGGTGTCGACGGCGTGAAGAAGGCTCATTTAAGGAAGCCGGGATTACTCCATATATTATGGAAACTCTTTAATGTCCTAATGCTATTCCAAACATACCCAGAACAATGGAAAAGGAACCGAACCACTCTAATACCTAAAGCGGGTAAAGACACGAAAGACGTCAAAAACTGGCGCCCGATCACAATCGGTTCACTACTGGGTAGAATCTACTCCGCCATGATTGATATTAGACTGCGGAAAGTAATAAGGAATAGCAGAAGGCAAAAAGGATTCACTATGGAGGATGGATGTAAATATAACATCTCCATCCTCGACAAAGTAGTGAAGGAAATGAAAGAGAAAACAGGAGGAGTCGTCACGGTCGTCGACATCTCCAAAGCGTTTGATACGGTCCCCCATAAGGCTGTGGGAGATGGGCTGAAAATAAAAGGCCTTCCGCCAGCAGTAGCAAACTACATTGAAAAAATGTACGATGACTGCTGGACGGAGATAAGGACAAAGGAGGAGAACACGAATGTTAAAATAAGACTAAACAGAGGGGTAAAGCAGGGCGATCCACTATCGCCGCTGCTGTTTAATACTATTATTGACCCCATTATAGATCTAGAGTACATGAAAAATTACCAAACACCCTGTATCGATGTATCGATCATCAACTGTCGCTACCGTGTATCTTTACTCGTAAACCGGGCATTCTAACCTAACCTGAAACTTCTTTCGTTAATATCTCATCACGCCTGCAATATTTTCTAAATTGAAAGGCATTTTGCTAATGTAAACCGCATATAAGCTTTCGAATAAGACCATATTCATTAAAATCGGTCCACGTATGACAGAGATATCGTAATATCATGTCATGGATAAGTCAGAAATGATAGGATTTTTCTTCTGATTCTTCTCCTTCGTCAGTAAATTTTTCGTCAACATAATACGTATACCCGTTACACGCACACATTCTGCCAAATGGACTATACACACGTGTTTCGTTCGTCGACTCTCGGGATCATTCGGCAGGGCACGGGCTCGTCGACGGCGTCACCTACCGCGGTCACCGCCAGATGGACAACGCGACGTAGCGAGTTTCTCGCAAGTAAGGTGTTGCAACGGGCGGTATTAATATGCGTAGCGAACGCGGATATTCACCAATATTGGCTCATATTGACCATATGGTACGATTTGTGAAACCCACCTATCCTGTTCCTATTGTAATTGTACTTTGTTGATTTTCGACAAATTTTAATATTATTATTTTTATATTCACCAATATTGGCTCATATTGACCATATGGTACGATTTGTGAAACCCACCTATCCTGTTCCTATTGTAATTGTACTTTGTTGATTTTCAACAAATTTTAATATTATTATTTTTATATTCACCAATATTTTGGCTCATATTGACCATATTGTATGGTGTGATTTGAAAAACCCACCCATCCTGTTCCTATTGTATTATACTCTGTTGATTTTCGACAAATTTTAATATTATTATTTTTATATATTTTATGCGCGGTCCTGTTGTACTCTGTTGATTTTCGACAAATTTTAATATTATTATTTTATATTTCATGCGCGGAGAGAGAGAGAGAGAGAAAGACAGACAGACAGACAAACAGACTGAGATAGACAGAGTTATTAACACAAACACAAGTATAATTCGTCATGTCTGTAAATAATATTATTAATATCCTACCGCTCAGTTTTAATAATATGCAAATTATCATTAAAGACGAATGGTTAACAGATGATCATATTGAATATTTTCATACATTATTACAAGTTAACTCTAATTATAGACCACGCGAAACATGGAGAGTTCAATGCCCTAATACAATTCAACCAGTTCCTGAAAATCAGGATCACATACAGATTTTGCACAAATGCGATAATTTTGAAACCAATGCAGGGGGACACTGGATTTGTAACTTTTATAAATATGATGAAAAAAGACTTTTTATTTATGATTCTCTTAATTACAAAAAGTTGCATAGTCATCATAAGATTTATCTTGAGAAGTTATACCCGTTTTTGAACAAACATGACGGTAAAATTGACGAAAAATGTATTCAATTTCCACATGTGCAAACTCAACCTAACAGTCGAGATTGCGGCGTTTTCGCGATTGCATTTGCTGTTTCGTTATTATTCAAAATATTACCAGACAAAGTAACATATAATCATGCGTTGATGCGTCCACATTTGATCCAAATGTTTCAATCTAATCGTATAGAACATTTTCCATGCATTCAGGATCATGTACAATTAACACGTTGTGTGCATGAATATGAATCTGCAATTAGTAGGACAATTAATAAAAATCCCTCTTGTGAAAACGATCCAGTTCAAAATGTACCACTTAATGACAAAAAAGTCACCATACATACAAGTATAATTCAAACAGATCCACCATTCGTTTCGATGTCAAGAATCAGCAATGCATACGCACCAAGTAATAGAACAGAATACATGTCTAATTATCATAAAAGACATAAAGAGGAAATTAATTTAAAAAGAAGAGCTGTTTATAAAGCAAAGAAAGGGAAGTGTAATATGAAAAAAGGCAAAGAACTTTGTAATTATGATTATTATAACGCACATAAAGAAGTAATACGCGAAAAGCGGAAAAATTATTATAACATACACAAAGAAGGTATAATAAAAAAGGTAAAAGAGCATTATGATGCAAATAAAGACGTGAGATGCGAAAAGAAAAAAAATTATTATCAGCTCAATAAAAAGGTTGTAACCAAAAAGGTAAAAGTGTATTATGACGAAAATAAAGAAGTGAAATGCGAAAAGCGAAAAAATTATTATCATGTAAATAAAGAAGGTATAATGAAAAAGGCAAAAATAGATTATAACGAAAATAAAGAAGTAATATGGAAAAAGCGAAAAAATTATTATCATCTAAATAAAGATGTTATCTGCAAAAAGCGGAAAGTATATTATGATGATAAACAGGATAATTATAATAAAGTAGCAAAACGTTGTGCTGCTCTGAAAATAATAAAAAAGTATCGTAACAAATAACAATATAGCAACCAAAAATAACAAAGAAACGTATATTAGAAAACTTTCAAAAATGATTAAAATGCCGTCCCGAGAAGGAAGTAGATTGGAAGCTGAGCGTATAATAAAATGGTGCTTTCATATTAGGCAAAAGTACATTTTGGAATTGAGGAAACTCTTGAAAGATTGTAAAGAAAAAGTGGAAATTTCCTTAACGCGCGCAGCAGAATGTTTAGAAGTTCATGACAGGATTAATGCTTTGTGTGGACAATCCAGACATACATCTTCTTCAGAATCATATTTTGCGGAAAGTTCGTACCATACTTTCAGCGGTTCTGAATCAATCATACTGAACTCGGAAGGTAAAGCTATAAACGTTCTACCTGTATTGAAATCGAAGAATAAAACAAAAGCATGGTGTTGTAGTTATCTTTGTAAAACAAAAGATGTTGAAATTCTGAATAATTTACAGGATTTCTTCGAACAATTGTTAGAATGTTCATTAAAAAAGGTACATAAGTTGAGCAACCATATCAATAGCTGTTCCAATAAAATGCATACTGAAAAAGTTGGTCATTCTCGTGGTTGTTACATAAACCCTAAGTTATGTAAGTCCAATTTTTTGGCCTTAGAGATTTTGGCACCTCACTTTCCAGATTTACGAAATTTGAAGAGAATCATACACAGAATAGCGAACATTCATAAACAACTATTACATAATTTAGACAAAGCTTTAAACGATAGTGACCTTGAAACACTTCGACGAATAACACAGCAAGCTCGGAAAGAGGCTGAAGCATTACTAAAAGATAATACCGAAGTAAGCTTGAACGAAGAAGAGATTATATCTCGATATTATTTGGCATTTAAAGCTTTCACAAAGAGGTCTATGCACACGCCACGCATACCGTGCGTTTCCTGCGAGAAACTGTGTTTTGAAAGAGAGGTTCTTAAGCTTGATATTTCTAAAAGGACATATAAGGGAAATGTAATGCAAACATTGTTAAATCATATTGGATACAAAGACGGTGACGTGCACTTTATTTGCCGATATTGTCACGATAAGATTCGCAACAATTCTATACCACCAAAATGTATTTTAAATAAACTTGATGTACATTCAGTTCCAGAAATAGCAGTGTTGAATGAGTTCGAACGAATTCTCATTCAAAGAGCTAAACCGTTTCAAACGATTGTAAGAATGGGTACAGTAATGCATAAAAATATGCCGCATAAACATATGTTTCCAAAAGTAAAGGGGAGAACATTTCATCTTCCATTGCCGTTAGAAGAAAACTTAAAAAGAATCTGTCCTTCGACTGCACCTTTAAATCTAAATCATGAATTATACATACTGGTGCGGGGCGTTCCAACAAAATCTAAAATAGTTTGGGAAAATTTAGTTGACCTAAAGAAAGTATGGAATGCCTTAGTATGGTTGAAAGCGAATAATCCTTTATACTCAGAAATTGTTTTACCACAATCGCACGATTTATTGCTGTGTGGCAAATTACCAGATACAGAATTTCGAGAAGAAGTTCTTGGTAATGATAATAATAACGAATCTATCGAGGACGTTAAAGGTGAAACACTTAACATTGACGAAAACAACAAACGTGCATTATTGACGCAAATGTCACAATCTGATTCTTATTACGAGGAATTTACGATTTATCCAATGTATGACAAAAGGATTAATGAATCTGCTACTGCACTCTATCAAATGCTTAAAGTTCATGACATTCCGTTAGGTCATCGTGCTGAACACTTAGATGTAAAATGTTTCCCAGATTTATATCCTTATGGGGTGAACGGACAGCATGAAAATAGATTGTTTCGTTTGACAGATCATGAATTCATTAAGTCAAAACTGATGTCCAAGCACTCTCAATTTCGATCGAACACGCAATATATTTTTCATTTATTATACGATACCAATATGCGACAATTGAACGCTGGAATTTATCACAAAATGAACGTCACAAATCCACGTGAAAAATACACAGCTGCTGGTTTTCTAGAACAGCTCTCTAAAGATCAGCTGCAAACGAACTTGAACACTATATTTTCCAGGTTGCGTAATACAGCACAATATTGGCGAAAACCGAGAAATGATTTGAACTGTATGATATACCATTATGGACCAGCTACATGGTTCCTCACGCTTAGTCCAGCTGAATGGCTATGGACAGATTTAATAGAATATCTTCGTGAAGTAAACGGCCCATCGATGGCTAAAATGTCCCCGAACGAACTCATTGCTTCTGATCCCGTTTCAACTGCTAGATTTATAGATAATAAATTCCACGCTGTGCTGGGTTTCATTTGTTCGCCCGACAATCCGATTGGGAAGGTCACTCATTACTTTTGGCGCAGAGAATACCAAAGCAGGGGATTACAACACTTTCATCTTTTAATTTGGATTGAAGATGCTCCTATAATCGACAAATCCTCGAAGGAAGAAGTAGCAGCATTCATTACGAAATACATCACTTGCAGATTGCCGTCACCGCATGTGTCGCCAGAATTATATAGACGTGTAATTACACATCAAATGCATAAATGCAATAGTTACTGTCTACGCAACAAAAAAACTAAAAATTCCTTCTGTAAAGTATGCAGATTTTCATTTCCACGTCCAGTTACAGATACTATGACAATAAGGGATGTGGCTGTTTCTATAAGTGCCAGAAAACAATTGAAAGCAAAAGGTAGACTCTATGATCTTCCACGTTCGATAAAGGAAGTCCGTATCAATGATTTTAATGCTCCTGTTCTCATGGTTTGGATAGGTAACATGGATATACAATATGTTGGGGAAAAGACGGGGTTGGTAACATGTTACTGTACTAAGTACGTGTCAAAGCCTGAAAAAAGTTACGTTACCGACACTATGGCAGCAATAAATTCTAATAAGTCATTTGCTAGTCTTCTGTGTAGCCTTGGAATGCGCATGCTAAATCATAGAGAATGTGGAGCGCCCGAATGCGCTGATACTCTTTTAGGATTAGCATTGCATGGCACTGACTCCAGTACTACTATTAGATGGTTAGATGTAAATATATTTAGAAGTAGGAAATTGAAAACTCGCAAAGAAATTGAGGATCTGGAAGGTGAATCCACAGACATATTTTGTTCATCCTTCATAGATGATTACTATCCTAGCAGACCTAAGGAATTGGAATCTATGCATCTGTACGATTTTGCTATGTGGTATGACGTTACTAAAAATAGACCGTCTGAAAAAACTGAATATTATGAAATCCGTGCATCTTTGTTTTTTAAAAAAAGGAAAAGAGGTTATCTTATCAATCATTATAAGTACAATGTTCAAATCCAACCAGAGAATTATTATTTCTCATTATTATTATTATTCAAACCTTGGAGAAACACCGACGAATTGAAAAATGGATTTGACACATACGCTGAAGCTTTTTTGTCGTTACAATCACAAGTGACAGAAGCAGTTCAATATCACGAACGAATAACGGATATTCAACAAGCGCGTGATCATATAAAGGAACAAATTGAAAAGAACGTGTTGAATACTGTAGAACTGGAAGAAAATGATCAAGACAATCACTCATTAGAATGTGTTCCCGTTGAAACCGTTGGCGCCATGAAAGATTTTAGAGACGCAGGAAACAAATTTGTGTGTGGTGATCTTGCAGAAATGATTTCGGAATTGAATCTTGATCAGAAGCGGATATTTGATAAAGTTACTAAGTCCTTGACGTCTAACGATAACATTCTCAGACTTTATGTGAGTGGAGAAGGTGGCACTGGGAAAAGTTTTTTAATAAAAACTATCAGACACTGGATCAAGCAGATTATGGGAAAAGACACAGCAGTAACTGCTCCTATTGGAATCGCAGCTTTTAATATTGAAGGTCTTACCATACACCGATTATTTCAATTACCTGTAGAACATGGGCACACAGCCCAGTATAGACAACTTAGCGACGCAGCCCTTCAAATTGTACGAGATCAACTCAAAAATGTTGCTTTAGTAATCATCGATGAAATTTCAATGGTTTCTAACGTAACTTTCCTGTACATACATCTGCGACTTGCAGAAATATTTGATACTACAGATTCCGGTGATGGTTGGTTCGGAAAAAAGCCTATACTGCTATTTGGTGACTTACTACAACTTCCTCCTGTTCACGAAGAATCTGCTTTTATACAATTATCCAATAAGGTTATGGAGAAAAATGTTGGAGGATTAGGTTCTTATAATTTATGGTCTGCCTTGTTTAGCTACGACGAATTGACAATAAATATGCGACAGCAGGGTGATAATATTTACAAAGACATCTTGTCGAGAATTCGTACCGGAGTAGTGACCAATTCGGATACAAAGCTTTTAGAATCGAGGAAATTAAATTTCAAAGCAACAAATTGTAATGACCGATTAAAGGAATTATGTGATTACATGCTTAATGTGGGATCTAATACGGTGTGTGTACTTCCCACATGTGTTCAGTGTGATGTTTTGAACGCTGCAATGCTGAGTCGATTTCCAACCGAAGAAATCCATTTGATTGCTCATGATACAACGAATTGTGCACCGTACTTGAAAAAAAAGGTGTCAAAGGTACTAAACAATAATGACGATGATAGCTCCCGAACGGCGGGGCTGGCAAGGGTCATAATTGTTAAAGTAGGAGTGCAAATCATGATTAGAAGAAATATTGATGTTACACTAGGTCTTGTCAACGGTACCATTGCTAAACTTGTTTCAGTTACGCAAGGTGTTGATAATGACGTTGAAAAATTGAAAATTATATTACCCACGGGGCAAGAACATATAATAGAACGTGTAAGTGTTAAATTTGAAGTACAGGATAGAGCGTTCGTTATTATAAAACAATTTCCGATTTGCCTCAGCTATGGTATAACTATTCACAAAAGTCAAGGACTAAGCTTGCAGAATGCTGTCATAGACGCAGGTAATTCAATATTTACTTGTGGACAAATTTACGTTGCTCTTTCTCGGGTGACCACATTACAAGAACTGCATCTTATCAATTATGATCCATCTTCCATAAAAGCACAAGAATCGGCTATAATAGAGTACAATAGATTGCGAAAAAAATATAGACCTGATCTTATGACTATTTCAATTTCTAAAAACCATGTTCGCAATATTCGTGATGCTGTTTGGGCAGTACCTAACTATATATCCGAATGTCAGAGTACTAATGATCACATCGTCGATACCACTCGGTACTACGTAAGAGGTCTCCCGAATTCTGATGGTGTCTCTTGTTATGCTAATGCCACAATCCAATGCATGTTATATTGTTCATCCATAAGAGAAAACTTATTTTCGACTGAAAAAGCTGAACATGTTATAAAAGTCTTTATAGACCAATATAAATCGTCGGATCAAAATCCAAACATATTATCATTACGCCAATTCGCAAGAGAAAAATACGCTTACAATCAGCTACATAACAAAACACGAAATAACAACGGTATTAAGATGTGTAACGTGTAATTATACAAATACTACTATCAGTACAAATTGCGTGGTACACCTTGCACTGCCCAAGATGTTGAAAAAATCATTTGAATTTCAAGATATAATAAAACACAATTTCACAGGATGGATAAATCTGAAAGGTCCTTGCAATAATTGTAATAGTTTAAATTCAAAGATAATGAAGAAAATCAATATAACTGCTTCCAAACAAATTGTTATTGCAAAATTGCTTTTGTTCAATAACAATAATAGCGGAACTACGAAAGTGGAGAATTTCTGCATCAAAGCAGTACCTACTTGTAAAATACAAATGGGAGATCACTGTTTTAAACTTAAAGCAGCGATTTTCCATCACGGTAAAAGTATTGTCGATGGACATTACACGAGTATGGTAAGGGGTAAGGGCACAACGTGGGTATCCGTTGATGATTTACGAGTAGAAAAACAAGCTTGACCACGAAATTCTAAAAATGCATATATATTTTTCTTCGAAAGGTTATTCCTGTAGTAGGCTTTTCTTGTCAGGTTCCGTAATAAAAAGACACAACGACTAAAAGGTAATAATATTAAAAATTATCTGAAGTCACTCCCTATGCAAATTATTCTTGTAAAAAGAAGTGAGATCCCAATCAAAACTTCAAAAAAGTAAAAAAGTTACGCCAAGTACATGAATTGAATTAAGCCGCTAACACGGCATAATAATTATGAACACAAAAAAATAGAAGAAAATAATACATCAAAAGGAAAAAAGATAAAAGATAATAAACAATATAAAAAAATATGTGAAATCGAAATGAGCTGCAAGTACATAAAGGTGCTTTCCAGCAATGTGCAAAGGCGACACTGTGTAACACAATGTAAGATTCGGTGCTTTCTAACTACGCTTAAGGTGACACAGCTATACACAGCTTAAATGCTATGTTCAACAGTAGCATATTTTCATCGCAATATGCCAAAAATGCACTCAATACGTTCCATTACTCATATCGCGGACATTTTAATAATGTGAAGATAAAATGTAGTAACATCTAGACATTTGCCTAGATGTCCGCGGCCTGGAAGTCAAATACTTGGCGTGGCCAGGCAAGGTCAAGGTGTCGATGAATAAGAATTATTGAAGAACATACCTTCTCTCTCGCAGGCTTTCAGATAATTTGTCAATTTAAAACTCTGACAATACGAGTACACTTTCATTATTGTGCGTTTTTAAATAATTCTAAGATCATTTATCGACACCAATACCTTGCCTTTCGCAGGCGTACAGCTAATTCATCAAATTAAATAAAGCTTTGACACATTGCGTACATTTTCATTAGTTTGCGGTTTTTAAATAATTCTTATTCATCGACACCTTGACCTTGCCTGGCCACGCCAAGTATTTGACTTCCAGGCCGCGGACATCTAGGCAAATGTCTAGATGTTACTACATTTTATCTTCACATTATTAAAATGTCCGCGATATGAGTAATGGAACGTATTGAGTGCATTTTTGGCATATTGCGATGAAAATATGCTACTGTTGAACATAGCATTTAAGCTGTGTATAGCTGTGTCACCTTAAGCGTAGTTAGAAAGCACCGAATCTTACATTGTGTTACACAGTGTCGCCTTTGCACATTGCTGGAAAGCACCTTTATGTACTTGCAGCTCATTTCGATTTCACATATTTTTTTATATTGTTTATTATCTTTTATCTTTTTTCCTTTTGATGTATTATTTTCTTCTATTTTTTTGTGTTTTGTATTAACGGGACGACGGAGGGCATTAAGATTGGAGACGAGATAGTCTCCATTCTTGCCTTTGCGGACGATCTGGTTCTAATAGCCAAATCCGAAGAGGAGGCGGCAAGGCAAATTAGGAAATTAAAGGAGTACCTAAACAGCCTGGGCATGAGCATACAGGCAGATAAATGCGCGACTTTTCAGATCGTCCGCAAAAATAAAACGTGGCACTTGAAAGACCCCGAAATCAAAATAGGGGATCAATACTTGCCTGCGTCACAGCCTGAAGACGCAATAAAATACTTAGGCATAAACATGAAACCTTGGTCGGGACTAGAACGTGTGGAAGCTCAGAACATACTTAGGGCAGCAGAGAACATAGACAGGATGGGGCTTAAGCCTCACCAGAAAGTTAATTTAATTAGAGTGCATCTGCTGCCCAAGTATATACATATGCTGATTGCGAGCCCGCCACCGCTTAACCTCCTGGAAGAAATAGACCAGGAGGTTAAACAGTTGATTAAGAAGATCCTGCATCTCCATCCGTCTACCGCAGACGGATTAATATATACAGGAAAGAGGAATGGAGGCCTAGGAATCCAGAAGATTGCGGATATTGTACGTATCGCAAAACTCCGGAATGGCCTCCGAATGAGAGATAGCGAGGATGAGGCGGTGGTAGAGGCCTACCGAAAACAGGAAGATATTTTAACTAAGTACGCAAGATCGGTAGGCCTCCAGTGGCCGGCAACGGAGGAGGAGCTGGAATCCACACGTTGCAGACTAAAGAGAAAGTGCCACGAAGAATGGGGACTACTCATCTCACAAGGCCATGGTGTATATGAATTTTTCGACGATAAACATGGCAACGCGTGGCTATATCAACCGGAATTATTAAAGCCATCGCGCTATTTGGACGCCCTTAAACTGAGGACCAACACTTTCGGTACAAGAGTAGCATTGAGAAGAGCCAGGAGGGACATCGATCCAATGTGCCGAAAGTGTAAAGGCCAAGCCGAAACCCTAGGGCACGTGTTAGGCAACTGCATTCACACGAAGCCAGCACGGATTCATAGACACGATGAGATCGTGAACATGATTGAGAAAAAGGCGCCAAGAGGTTCCACGGTATTCAGGGAGCCTACAGTAAACGTTGAAGGAGAATTAAGGAAACCTGATTTGGTTATCAAAGACCAAGAAGGCAAACTCCTAGTAGTGGATGTAACAGTCCGCTACGAGGATAAGGAAAATCTCCGTAAGGCTCGAAAAGATAAAATTGAAAAATACAGAGAAACCGCGGAACACTTAAGAGTGAAATTAAATTGTAAAACAGCGGAAATACTACCAGTGGTAGTAGGCTGCAGAGGCGCAATACCATCAGGGACGGTCAGGAACCTGAAGACCCTAGGGTTCACAAGAGGGAACATAATTACAGTAGCGATGATTGCCCTCCGTTCGTCGATAGAAATCGCGAACACTTTTATTGACTACGATTGACGACAATCGTTATACATTTTATTTTATTTATTTATTTTGCTCTACGTGTAGTGATCGTCCTATTTATTACTGGACGCGACTCCGGTCGAGAGAAATTTTAAGACTGACACGGCACAAGCTAAGATTATTTATTGAAGGCCTATGGCCAAATGACAAAGCAGCTGCCAGCTGAACGAATTTTAGCCCGCTTGGCTTTTTACACCAAGCGGTGCGAGTCTCTGCTGATACTATTGTACAGTGAGGCGCGGGGCGGATTCTATGGGCACGGACATAGAATCCGGGGCGACACCTCCTCGCGGTTTTCCCTGGACGCGCACCAATGGTGCAAGACCAAGTTCGCCTCCCGAAAGGGTCCCCGTTACTAATTTTTCCAAGTGCCGAGGCAGGTCCTTTGGCAGCGGCCTAGAAAGTAGGCCTCGGACAGAAGTTAATCCATTCTCGGGATTTTTGTACAAATTTTTATATACCCAACGAGGGGGTAAAACCTCGGAAGTATACGGCTGCTCTTCCAAGTAGTACCGTACAGAGAATAGCCAAATGCCTCGTCATCTAATTAGTGACGCGCATGAATGGATTAACGAGATTCCCTCTGTCCCTATCTACTGGCGGGAACAGCTGAGGGCCTTCTTATGGGTTGAGAAGAGCGCCTCTTGCAGTCCTACGAACGATGCATATACTCACTGAGCTGCCGTGGTGCCTGGCGGCTATAACCGAAAGTGAGAACGACCAGCTTTTGCTCGGATCGTTGCTGGTACGTATAAGACCGGACGTACCAGCGTACCAGCCAAATCGCTTAGAGGGCAGCGATGGCGTATGTGGAAGGCGAGTTCGGGTGCATCCATTGGATGTGTCTTGTGTTTTTGCACCCGTTCTCAAAGCGATACGCCGCTGGTACTTAGCAAATATGCACGTCTGTAGCGACTTGCGAAGGGATGGGCTCTGGATTCCCCGGAGAGGCCGAAGCTGTAAAGGGACACTATGTGTCCTAGCTGCGCTTGAGCCTCCACGTGGTCCCGCTGGATGGCAGGCTCTTCGTATTCGAGCGAACAAAACGAAGCGCAGTGGAGTGGAGGAGACAACCACTGAAAGTCCACGTCTCCCACGTGTTTGCCGTGCGTGGCGACCCTTGTCGTCGGAAAAGAGGATCCTGGGATCTGAGGGGGCCCACCTCTGCGGGGGTGACGTCGCCCAACACGTACCTTTGGCCTCCGCTTCGACTAGATGGGCGGCTAGGCGAGAAAAGTAGCCCTGTGCCTAGTCAATCGGCTCGGAAGCTCCACTAAGACTTCGTCGAAGTGGAATTCCGTCGGGTGAGGATGCGGATGGTGGTTGAGTAGTCGGCCACCAATTATATCTGCTGACTATATTCTGGGTGATGCACTAACCTAGTGGGACATTCGGTTCCACGGTTCCATTTGAGGGTCCGAGGAGGCTGGTGCACGCAGCGGAACGAAGCAAGAGAAATTTCTATGGATTTAAGAAATGCTAACAGAAAAACGCGAGTCAAGACGACGGGACCAGTGCGAGGCGAAGCCGAGCATGAAGCCGTCGCAGTAGGGGAGGCAGAAGTTGGAACCAGCGGAGCCGCTCCTGTGTCCGTTAAAAAGGAGAGAACCGAGGATGAGCTACCTGTTAGCCAGCCTAGCGTGTCCCTCGAGAGGTGCGATGCACCAAAGGGGAAGGCATTAGCTCCAGTCCCAGGCCCCAAAATCGAAGAAGGTGAGCTCTTCTCAGTCCGGGGAGAGCTCTAAGGACCAGAGGCAGGTTATTAACCTGGCCTCTGAGAAAGGCAAAGCGCTCTCAGGGGATAAAAACCCTGAGAGCAAACTCCGCCAAGAGAAGGCAGGGATTGTCCCTTCTTCTAAAAAGGACAAGCGCTCCGCCGAGGTGGCACCAACCAAAGCGGGGAGCAAGCGACTGGGAGGGAAACCGGTGGAGGCGGTTTCCGGGCCCAGAGTACGGGCTCTCGATCTCGTAAGAGGCGAGAGCTTTAAGCAGGTCGCGGCGATAACGAGGTGTTGTGCCCTCGAGAAATCGAGGATCACAAAAGACGCCTCAGCCGCGATCGTGCAACACGCTAATGCGCTCAACGAGCTGGTCCAGGAGCTTATTCACCGGAATAGCTTCCTCGAAGGACAGCTTGCAGCGGTCAGGGCAGATAAAGCTAGACCGTCTGGAGAGAGCGCAGCGACCGAGTCGCGGACCGCCCCCCAGCGGTCCAAAGCGACCGGTATAGCTGGACAGCGTGCTCACTCGACCTATGCTCAAGCAGTAAAGGTCGAGTGTCCAAAGGTCTCCCCGGACGCGGTAAGACCACCACAACACGTGGTAAGGATCTTTCCGCCGAAAGGCAAAGAGCAGAGCAGCGAAGCGACTAAGCGGACTGTTCTTGCTCTAGTGAAACCCGCGAAGGAGAAGATCCGCGTGAGGTCAGTCCGACTCATCCACTCCGGTGGCATCGTAGTCGAGACCGAGCGCAAGGAGGATCTTCAAGCCTTTACGGGGAGTAAGGGGCTGAAAGATAAAGGACTCTCGGTCTCTACGCCAGCCAAACGGAACCCGTCACTTATAGTGTACGATGTTCCGAAAGGCATGGCGAGAGAAGAGGTTGCTTCCAATCTGTGGAAGCAAAACCTCACCGAGATGACCCAGAAAGAGTTTGCCTCTAACCTGAAGGTCGGTTACCAAGCCGGTCCTAAGGGCAGGGAGGCGACCAACTGGGTCATAGACGTCAGTCCGCAGGTTCGCCAGCGGCTGAAAAGTGGGGAAGGCCGGGTTTACGTGGGGTGGTCAGCTTGTCGTGTACAGGACTACGTCACGGTCACCCGGTGCTTCAAGTGCCAGAAGTTTGGCCACACGGCAAAACGATGCAAGAATAAAGACGATGTCTGCGGTCACTGCGCCGAAAAGGGGCATACCTTTGCCACGTGCAGTAAGAAGAGTGGACAGCCGGTCTGCTCTAACTGCAAAGAGCGTGGCAAGCCGCACGGGCATAAGTCCAGAGACAAGCTGTGCGCGTCCTATCAGGCCGCGCTACAGCAAGTCCTAGCTCGAACCGATTATGGTTGAGAGCACCGAAGACAGACGACGGTCTCAGAGGTCGATTCGAGTCGTGCAGCATAACATGCAGGGCGCTCGGATCGTTACCGATGAAATCAGATCTTTGCTGCACGCAAAAGGAGTCGATGTGCTATTAGCTCAAGAGCCGTACAGCTGGGAAGGCAAAATGCCTGGGCTGCAGCGGACGACGAAGCTGGTCGCGGAAGGGGACCGGCCGATGGCAGCTATAGCTGTCACGAGTCGGGACTTGACCGTGACCAAGTTAGCACACCTGTGCGATACACATCTCTCCTGCGCGTGCGTTAAGGGCAATTTTGGTGTTTTTCACCTAGTCAGCCAGTACTTTCAATTCTCGGAAGAAATTGAACCAAGTCTGGCTCGACTGGAGAGAGTTCTTGCGGCACTTAACCATGGCCGAGTCGTGATCGCAGCGGACGTCAACGCCAAGTCCCCTTTGTGGGGCAGTGCAACGACGGACGCGAGAGGCCGAAAACTCGAAGAGTTTGTGGCCCGGCACGGCTTGGTTGTGTTGAACGAGACTGGTAGTATACCTACGTACTCCAGTTCTTCCGGAGAGTCCTATATCGATGTCACACTTGCGACACCCGACATGTCCGACAAAGTGCGAGGATGGAAAGTCCAAAAGGACTTGACATCCAGCGACCACCGAGTCATACAATTTTCGTTGCAGTTCGCAGCCACGGTTGGAAACCGGCACCGTGAAGGGCGGTTCCACCTGGATAGTGCGAACATGCAGAAATTCGATCGAGCGCTGCTGGAGAGCAAGAGGAGTTTAACCCTCCGACCGAATGGTCGCGAGGAGGTGGAACAACTGGCACAGGAATTCGAGAGATCGATTGTCCATGCGTGCGAATCCTCTATGCGAACCAAGCAGTGGCACTCCAAGTCAGTCCCTTGGTGGACACCTGAATTGACGAGACAGAAGAAGCGCGTCAACAGATGTAGACGCGCCTTTCAAAACCCGAGTTGTTCGGAGGAGGAGAAGGCGGACCGAAGAGCTGAGTATCTCGTGCAGAGAAAGGCGTACTCGGCTGCCGTGAGAGTTGCGAGGTATCAGAGTTGGAAAGACTTTGCTACCGAGCAAGGGAACAAGGAACCCTGGGGACTTGTTTACAAGATCGCCAGGGACAAGCTGAATGTTGAGACAGCGGTCTCTAACATTCGCACGAGCGAAGGGCACACGATGGACTGGGAATCCACTGCGTCAGCGCTGCTGGAGGCGTTAGTTTCGGACGATTCGTCCGTGAGCGACACTCCGGAGCAGGCGCAGCTTAGACTGGAAGCCGCTACCGAGCCGATGACTGAGGACGATCCTGTCTTCACTCATTGGGAGCTTGAAGAGGCGGTGAAAAGTCTTAAGCGACGCAAGTGCCCAGGCCTGGACAGAATAGAGCCGGAAGTATTGAAATACTCCGCCGGAATACTCCGTGTCGAGTTGCTTCGGCTCTATAACAGCTGTCTTGAGTATGGGGTCTTCCCCTCCAGGTGGAAAGTCGGCTCTATCAGAACCATTCTGAAAGGGCACGGCAAACCGGAGACGGAGGTGAAGTCCTACCGACCTATTTGCCTACTATCCGTAGTAGGCAAAGTCCTTGAGAAGCTAATCGCTAAGCGGTTAGCTGATTTGTTCCTGAACCATGAACATGCGTCTGACCGGCAATACGGATTTAGACCGGGGCGATCCACGGAAGATGCCGTGGTAAAGCTCAGGAGTCTGGTGTCCGGCTGCGAAGACAAGTATGTCATGGCGCTCGCCTTCGATATCTCGGGAGCTTTTGACAATTTATGGTGGCCGAGCATCCTCAACGAGTTGAGGAGGCGAGGCTGTCCGCGCAATCTTTATAGGCTGATAGTTGACTATTTCCGCAACCGTGTGGTGACGCTAAAGTCCGATCACGGGGAAGTGCGGAAAGACGTGACTAAAGGCTGTCCACAGGGATTGATTCTCGGTCCGAGCCTATGGAATCTCGTCTTTGACTTGATTCTATGGCTCTTGTCGAACGCCGGACTCGCATGCGAGGTCATAGCCTATGCGGACGACCTACTCGTGCTTGTGTCAGGCAGCTCGAGGAAGGAAGTCCAGCTCAAGGCACAAAGGGTAGCGGACACGATATCTGCGTGGTGTAAATCGCAAAAGTTATCGCTGTCTGCTCCCAAGACCGAGATGATACTCTTGAAAGGCTACCTCCATCGGGAGAGGCCACCTGTGGTGAAGATTGAAGGAAAAAGTATCGCCATGAAGGATACCATAAGGTACCTTGGTGTATACTTCGACAAACGACTGGGAGTTAAGTCCCACGTCGAGTATGTGAGTGCTAAGTCGATGAAAACGATTAGTTCGTTGACAAAGATTGCTCGATCGAACTGGGGATTGGGACATCGGGCCATGCGTATTATGTACAACGGCCTGTTTGTTCCAATCATGGCGTACGCTGCTGCAGGCTGGGCAGACCTTCTCACCCCTAAATTGAGAACCCTTCTCATAAGGGCGCAGAGGAGAGCACTGCTTGGCTGCACCAAGGCCTATCGAACGATATCCACCGACGCGGTCGCCGTGATCGCCGGTGCAGTTCCGATGGACCTGGTGATGGCAGAGCGAGTATGCGCCTATAAGATACGAAAGCTACTTGATGTAGAGTATCAGACATGTCGAATAAGTCATGCCGATTTGGCAAACGGAGTCGTGAGTCCGCGCGAGGCATTAGCCGAGGTAAGACGGACCGCTCTGGCAGTGTGGCAACGGAGATGGTCGTCATCGCAGAAGGGAAGGGTCACCT
>OW121704.1:26888815-26903815 GCA_933228785.1 Lasioglossum pauxillum | reverse complement strand
CCGCCGACTGCGACTCTCAGCGTCTCTTTCTTTCCCATGCGCTATTCTTCCTTGCGCTAGAAACTTTAATTGTCCATTACACAAGTAAATATCATCGAAATTATATCATATTTGGTATCATTTTGCATTATAAAAATGCCACGTATATGTTGGTGAAAGTTTCGGAGAAAAATAATGAAATGTAAAGAAGTTTTATCTTTTATATTCCAATAGGGTGAATTTATATATTCTTTTTTTTTATTCAATATATTTTATAAAAAATTGTCGTTATTTATAAATATGTGTATTTTTCCAGATTGACAATATCAATTAAGAATAAAAAAAGGATGGAACCTGCTAAAGCCGAAGAGGTATCGAGTAAGTATATAATATTAACACTCATCATATTTCCTGTAAATAATTTTTTTTTCAATCATCAATGATGTTTGATATTTTTTTTTATTCCAGATTTATTAAAAAAAATGGAGGGCATGGTTATGAATGCACCCCCCCGCCGAGCACCTCAACAAAAGTTGAGCAGCCACCACCACCACCTCCTACGCTGCCAGCACCTCCTCCAGTCGCTTCGGAGGAACCGAATGTGGTGGTGCCTGCTGCATTAATGGAGCGGCTCATTAAAGCCTTAGAAGTGAACAAAAGTAAGTTTTTCCTTAATTTTTTTTTCTGATATACATGGTGTTTCCTACTTTTCTGGCAAGATTGTAGAAGCATGATCTACAAGTGAAATACGAAAAAAATGCTATATAAAATTTGTTTTTATTATAACCGATTAATTGTCGTCAGTTATCTTGCAAAGTATTGTGCGAGATAGATATCAAAATGTCAAGAGTATTTTCAAATGAAGAATATGCCGATATTATGTTTGTGTATGGTTTATCTGGAGGATTTTATCACTGCAGGTGGTCATCTTGAAATGGTGCTTTAAATCTGCTGTTGCGCACCTATTCAGACTACATTCATTGTTTGCCTATAATATTGTAATAAAGCATTTATAAAAAAACTTCATATAACATTTTTTCGTATTTTTTTTCACTTGTAGATCATGCTCCTACAATCTTGCCGGAAAAGTAGGAAACACCCTGTATATGGGACATATTTTCATATTTTCTAAAAAAAATGGGTTCGAAAAATGTTTTTTTCTTTTTCAGAGCGTGGGACTACTGCAGGTACATCGCGTGAGCGTTGGCGACACACGACTACAAGTCGAAGGGGTAGAGGAGGAGGTCGTGGGTGGCAGAGTGGTCGTGGTCGTGGACGTGGTCGTGGAGGAAGGGGAGGGGGGGCCACGGTAAAAGTGGTACAGCATTTCCACTACGGTTCACAATAAATAAATAAAAGTTTATTATTATTATTAACTACCCGATTACTTCTCATTCTCATCCTCGTCCTCGTCCTCATCCTCATCTACATTCTCATTCTCATTATTATTATTATTATTTATAGGTTTATGAACTTATTCATAATTAGAACTACTATTACTAGAATTACAACAATTCATGTTATAATCATATTATATGTTTGTGTAATATATGTATATGTGTGTGTGTGTGTGTGTCACGCGCTCGTTTATGGTAGCAGTACTTCTTTCCTTGCCCCTGAACGTCTCACCTTCGTCTCACATACTGTACCTGGTACATTCTGACCAAAATAAAGAAAACAAACAATGAAATATATTTTTTTTGAGTGAGGAATTCACTGTAAATATTTTCAGTGTCAGTTCTCCTGTGACACTCGTGGTGATCACTTCGTATATGAGTGAATATAACTTACGAGTTTCTTTTCATATTGAAACAGGTAAGAATTTTGTCTGTTTATATACAAATTATTTTTTTTTTTGTTAAACATTACTCCTTATTTCATTATATATATATATATAATATATAAAGTACTAAGTACTTTATACAAAGTACTAAAAATACTGTATTGTCAGCCAAGGGCGACACTCATTTTTAAATAAAATACAATTGTCAGCCGTAGGCGACACAAAGTACTAAATAAAATACTGTATTGTCAGCCAAGGGCGACACTCATTTTTAAATAAAATACAATTGTCAGCCGTAGGCGACACAAAGTACTAAATAAAATACTGTATTGTCAGCCAAGGGCGACACTCATTTTTGAATAAAATACAATTGTCAGCCGTAGGCGACACAAAGTACTAAATAAAATACTGTATTGTCAGCCAAGGGCGACACTCATTTTTGAATAAAATACAATTGTCAGCCGTAGGCGACACAAAGTACTAAATAAAATACTGTATTGTCAGCCAAGGGCGACACTCATTTTTGAATAAAATACAATTGTCAGCCGTAGGCGACACAAAGTACTAAATAAAATACTGTATTGTCAGCCAAGGGCGACACTCATTTTTGAATAAAATACAATTGTCAGCCGTAGGCGACACAAAGTACTAAATAAAATACTGTATTGTCAGCCAAGGGCGACACTCATTTTTTAATAAAATACAATTGTCAGCCGTAGGCGACACAAAGTACTAAATAAAATACTGTATTTTCAGCCAAGGGCGACACTCATTTTTGAATAAAATACAATTGTCAGCCGTAGGCGACACAAAGTACTAATTAAAAAATATTGTCTTGTCAGCCAAGGGCGACACCAATTTTTGAATAAAATACAATTGTCAGTCGTAGGCGACACAAAGTACTAAATAAAAGGTGTACTCAACATATTGATATATTCAAACAAGGTGGTGAACAAGATAACGCTAAAGAAAAAAATTTAAAAAAAGATTCTCATAAAAGTAGATACACATGTCCGGCAAGAGAAAACGAAAATGAACTTCATGATATGGTAAAAGAATTAAATTGTAAACAAAAAGAATTTGTAATGCATACATTGAATTGTTTTAAATTGCATAAAGTTCCATTTAAAATTTTTTTAAGTGGTTCAGCTGGTGTTGGAAAAAGTAGAGTGATTAACACACTATATCAATTAATAACTGATTATTTTGATAAATTGCCCGGCGGAGATATGGATAAAATAATAGTATTATTATGTGCTCCTTCCGGCAAAGCTGCTTTTTTAATTAATGGAGTAACAATTCATTCTGCTTTCGCTTTACCAATTAATCAATTTGGAGTTAGTTTACCACAATTGTCAAGCGACTTAGCCAACAATATTCGTGAAAAATTATCAAAAGTACAATTACTCATAATTGATGAAATATCGATGGTAAGTAGTACAATACTAGGCTACATTGATACACGTTTAAGGCAAATAAATGGTATAAATGAATCATTTGGTGGTCTTTCTGTATTAGCAGTTGGGGATTTAAATCAATTACCACCTGTACGGGATAAACCTGTTTATCAAGTCTCTAGACGAAACGCAATGGCTCCCTTTATTGATATTAATCCACTATGGAACGAGTTTGAGTTTTATGAATTGACGGAAGTTATGCGACAAAAAGATGATTTAGCGTTTATAAATGCTCTGAATAATTTAGCTATGGGAGACATGTCTGAAGATGATATAAAATTAATTAAATCGAGAGAAATTAAAAATCAAAATGATGTTCCAGATATAGCAATACGATTATATGCAACTAATGCTAATGTTACCGCTTACAATAATCGAAAAATATCTCAATGCAAGAGTGAGTTGATCATCTCTACTGCCGAGAATACATTTTCGAAGAATATCGATGAAAGTACAAAAAAATTTATATTACAATCTTTAAAAAAACAATCATTCCAAAACGAATTATTAACTGAGATTAAATTGAAAATTAATATAAAATATATGATAATTAGTAACATTGATGTTGAAGACGGATTGGTTAATGGATCATGCGGAATATTAAAATTTATTACTTTTCAAGAGAATACTAAAATTCCGTCTATACAGTAAATTCTCTATAAACGCGAACGCCTCGGGGGGATTTCTTCGCATTTTTCGATCGTGGTCCTACGTTTTTCGAGCTTCAAAGGCCGAGCCGAACGTAGAGAAGGACAGCGCGTGTAAAGCGAGACCACGCTCGGGCCTTTGAATTGTGCCGGCGACTCCGACTCTCCGCGTCTCTTTCTTTTCTATACGCGCTATCCTTCCTTGCGCCCGAAACGTTCATCGTCATTTAAACCACTACAGTTTAAATACCATCGAAGGAAAACTATCGAATTGAAGCGTTTACATCCGTCAGGAAAAGACACACTTCTTGTAGTTTTTGAACTGTTTTAAGTAATATACTTAAGATTTATTTAAGATTTATTTAATTTTGTTTCTTATCAAAAAATTGTAATGGAGCGAGCGACGCGCGTGACTTGACACGGTGTTCGGTTTTGCGACATGATCGGTCATAGTTCATCGCGTCTTTATATTTGCGAAATCGAACGTTACTGCCGGGAAACCGGACGACGCATGACCACTGTACTCTTATGTTCTAAAGTTACTTCATATGTATATACCGTCAATTAAACCATTAAATTCAGTTTAAATTAGGTCGTGTTTGGTATCATTTTAATCAGAAAAATGCCAGAAATAAGGTAGTGAATGTCCCATAACAGTATCATGAAAAATAAGGAAGATAGACTGTTGGTGTAACGTTATGATGTCTCACGGGCCTTTGAACTGTGCCGGCGCACTGCGACTCTGCGTCTCTTTCTTTCACATGCGCTATCCTTCCTTGCGCCCGAGACTTTCATTGTCAATTAAACCACTAAATTCAGTCCAAATTAGATCGTGTTTGGTATCATTGTAATCAGAAAAATGCCAGAAATAAGGTAGCGAAAGTCCCATAACAGTATCATGGAAAATAAAGAAAATAGACTGTTGATGTAACGTTATGATGACTCACGGGCGTTTGAACTGTGCCGACGACTGCGACTCTCCGCGTCGCGTTAGTAGTGGTTCACACCGATATACCGAGCCGAGATCTGTGTGCTAAGTTGGAGGGGATATTTCTTTCGCGTTTATCGTGAAGAGATTTTCGCGTTTATAGAGAATTTACTGTATTGTGGTTAGATTTTCAATTGCCCAGAGTGGGAGTGAAAGTAAGGACTCGTTATCGTAATTATATGAAAAATGCTAATATTGATCAGAATTTAACACCAATAATAAAAATATCGAATCAAGTAAATATGTCGAGTGAGGAAAAATATCAAATCACACGTTGTCAATTTCCAGTGGTTCCTGCTGAAGCGATTACGATTCATAAAAGTCAGGGACAAACATACGAGAAAGTATGTTTGGATTTTAAAAAATCAGAAAGGCGAACTTTACAAATGTTGTATGTAGCACTGAGCAGAGTTGCAAAATTGAGCGGTTTATATATTTTGGGACAATTTAAATTAACACTATCGAAAAAAACAAAGATCAATACTGCAAACACGGCTAACGATGAATTGTATCGTTTGCGAAATACTAAACAATTAAAATTATCATTCAATAATTTGGTAAATGAAACCGGATTAATAGTTTGTCACGTTGAACTCTTTTCGACGAACGGAAGGCTCGTGAAAAGAGTCAAACTCGGGCTTTGCTGGTACAGAGACCGGGCCGCGTTTAGCCGAGTACACGCGGTCCGCCCGGGACAACGGAATTCGAGAGTCCGACGGATCAAAATTGAATTGTTCGGGCGCCAGGCACTTTGAGGGTGCCACGCGAGACGCGATGCGATTCTCGGCCTCGGAGAAGCCGAGGCCGACGGTCGAACTCTCGAGATACGCGGACGGAAATTATGCCTCGAAATGGGCCAAAGGATTCGAACACGGGAACGTTCGGATGACCCCCTCGGCAGGGCGGATCTCACAGGAAAATTCAAATGATTAACGACAATGTAGGCTCGAGATGTTTAATCGGTCGTCGGAAAGTACAAAATTACGACCTCGTGGCCGCGACCCGAGAGCCCGCGCTCTTTGTACAGCTTGGCGATAGATGAAAGTTCGCAGCGCGGTTGTCTGGTACAGTGGAACGCGTGTCGGAATCGTCGTACAAAATCGCGATCTTCCAGGAACGCTGGACAACGAAATTCGCACGCAACGCAGGTGGACGGCGCAATAGGAGACTGTCGCGGCGGCCGTCGCTCGCGATTCGATTTTACGCACGCGGTATCGATGCTACGTTTTCGATCGTCGGCGCGACACAGGATTCGAGACCACTGGAGATTATTCTCACGACACGCGACTCCTCCGAGGAATCTTCCAAAATCACGACAGACGGGGAAAACTCTCACAAATCTAACCTCAAAACGCCCTCGGAACGGGCGTGAGATCTTGGCACGAGGCGTCCTGCGCCTCGGCACACGCGAAAATTCGAGGACAGAACGAGAAGCGTTCGTCCTCGCGCGATTAAAGTCGAGCCACCTCGCAAAGAAAATCCGAATTGATCACTGGCTGACTTACCGTTTCGCCCTTTCTATCGTCCGAGATTACGGCTTCCGGGAAGCAACCGCGACCAATTGTTCGACGGGTCAGCGCTCTGGAACTCGGCTAATCCGTACGGAAACTCTCACGGACACTCTCACGGATACTCGTCGACCGGAATTGCCAAGATACGATTACAACGTAGATTGTTGCCACAATGGGAGCCAGCGCGACAGTGTCGCATCGATTTTCGATCGCGCGACGGCTCGATCCTTCTTCCCCCCTCTCTCGACTCGTTGCCGAATTTTCCCGATTGGCGCGTGCCACGCGCGCGACATCCTAGCTACCAGGATCGTCCCTATTAAGGTCCTTGGGCCCCAGACCAACGCAATACGGAATTTGCGGTCACTTCTTGACCGTGAGAGGTTCGTCCTCTCTCTGGGCAGGATCGCACCACCTACGCCGGAGCTTAGCGTGGTGAGGCGGCGTCGGGACCACGAAAGGTCGGGTTGACCGGTTGTTCGGTAAGGGCTCCTGTCCCTTCGACGCCTCCGGGTGGATTTCCCGAGTGCTCTCGGTCCAAGTCGTCCTTGCCCGTGCACGGGGCTTCCGCAATATTGGCCAGTTCTTTTCCGCGGGATCGTCTGGTGCTGCGTCTCCTTCTCGGGAAAACTTCGGTCGGTCGGGGTACCTTTTCCGCGTCCCTGTCACGGCCCTGTAAACTGGCCGTTCTCGGCGCGTACGACAGATGTCAGTCGTCGGTAATCGGTCGGTACGGAATTTCCTCGGGGAACGCTCTCGAATCCTGCGATGCCGTGTCGTGACCCGTGAGAGGGCGGTTCAGTCCTTTTATGTTACAATGGTAACCGAAATTAACGGGGAAAGTGACGTCGCAAGGTTTGCAACGTCACAACTCCCCCCCCCTTAAAAATGGACTGGACCGCCACGGCACAGTCACACCAGTGATCCGTGGCTCGACAGGAGAGAGAGTGTTCCCTTCGGAAGATTCCTGTACAAATGAGGAGCCTTCACGTATGGAGGAACAACCACGCCCAACAAACAATACTACGCTGAAAGGTAGACAACACAAACAGACAAAACTACTGAATCTCGGACGAAGATGCGGACGTCAGTCGACCTAGGGATTGGTAGGTGCGCAAGAAAATACTCTGAAGTACGAATTATTCCCTACGGGAAGACATAAAAAAAAATAAACAATTTATTTTGTTTTGATATTTGTACAACACACGGAAGTGTCCAAGAAAACCAAACAAGACATGGTTTTCGTGACCGAGTGCCACGAACCTTCAATTAAACAACACACAAAAAAAAATATCTTCTTTTCGCCTCCGGGAGGCGGTGATGTACGAAAGGTAGGGGGGGTATGATTTCTTTCCCTACGTCCTCCGGGAAGGACCTGCTCGCGGTGTTGGCGCGCCCTGCGCCTCGGTACTGGGGTGCCTTGTCCAGGAGGGACCGCACACCGGGCACGTGCGCACCGAGCACCCGGGTCTCCCGCAGCGGAAGCAATAGGCCCCCTTGATCTTTTGCGAGCACTCGCTGCGGGTGTGGCCGTACTCCCCGCAGGTCCAGCACGTGTCTGGATCTTTGGGTCGTACGGCCTGACCCTCCCCCCACCTTTCAAACTGTCCCCAGCTCGCAGTCCTCTCCTGGCGCGTCTTGGGGTTCGCGCACCGGGAGACTGGGGCCCCTCGTGGCTCGGGGTTGGCCGTGCGTTTTGTCGGCCCCTCTCTTTCTTCTCGCGGCGGTAGCGAGGCGACGGCGTCCTCCGATTCCTCCTCTCGCGGCGGTAGCGAGGCGACGGCGTCCTGCGATTCCTCCTCTCGCGGCGGTAGCGAGGCGGCGGCACCCTCTGATCCTGCCTCTCGCGGCGGTAGCGAGGCGGCGGCACCCTCTGATTCCTCCTGCAGCACCGCCATTTTGGTTCCCTGCATGAGGCGTTGCAGTGCCTCGCAGTCACTGGTGATTTTTTTCATCCAGTGCTGCAGGAGGGTGCATCGGGCGGGAATTTCGTTCGTCGGCTCCGCTTCCGACAGCCACCTCACCCGGCTCTGCAGCTGCCAGAACCCCTCCACCAAGGCGTCGATTTGTTCGGCGATGGCCTCCTTGGCGGCCGGGATGTTCGTGGCTCTCTGGGGGTCCATCGTCTGAAAATCGTTTGGTAAGTAGGGTGTCGGATTCCTCCCCTCCGCTGTCTGGTGGGGTGTATGTCTTCAGGTCACATACGTGAGCTTTGCCGACGTCTTTCCCCTCGAGGGTTTTCAGCCGGTAGACGACTGCCGATAATTTCTTTTCGATCACGAATGGACCGCTGAACTTTGTACAAAGTTTGGCCTCTATTTTATTCGCCGCGGAAGACAGCACGCGTTGACGCCGTAGTACGAGGTCCCCCTCCGCGAAGTGTACGTTTTTTCGGTGGCTATTATAGTATTTGGATTGCGTTTCGTAGGCGCTTTCCAAGTTTTCTACAACCCAGTGCGTCAATGTAGCCAGATGGGACATTCTTTCGGTCCAGTTTTCGAGGGGTTCTACCTCAAGGTCGACTGGCGGATCCCTATTCGCTCGCAGACAGGACGCAGGTTTCGGTTCGCGTCCGAAATTCAGAAACGGGCGTTCCCCATCGCGAGAAGACTAAGTCTTCGAGCGCCTCGGAAATCTTTACACCTGTGGCCTTCCGGAGGGGACAACATTCGACCCATTTAGTAAAGAGGTCTTGGATGACCAATAGGTAGGCGAAGCCGGCACGACTCGGGGGAAACGGGCCCATAATATCCGTCGCGACCACCATCCAGGGTGCTCCGATTCGACGCCGTCCCATCAGCCCAGAAGGGAGTGACTGTTCTACCTTCGTTAACTGGCAGATGGGGCAGCGTCGCACGTATTCAACTACCGTGCGGAACATTCCTGGCCAAAAATATCGTGTCGCGATTCGGTGGTAGGTTTTCTCCACCCCTAAGTGACCCGCTTGCACCCGTCCGATTGTCGGCCGGGATGACGAGTTTCCACTCGTCTAAATCCTGGCCGAGGATTTCTGATAACAATGGGTCGGTACGTCGATGTAAAAGTTGCCCCTCACGGATAAGCCACTCGGGAAATTTCTCCGGGCTCTCTTCTACGTCTCGAAATTTCTGCTCGTACCAATCAAGCTTCGTCGCGGCCGCGGATACTATTTCGATTTCTCCTCCTTCCGGGTCGGCTCCTTCGTACATGCGTGATAACGCGTCCGGTACGCGATTCAGGGCGCCTTGCCTATACTTTATTTCGAAGTCATATTCTAATAATTGCAAGGCCCACCGCGCGAGCCGTCCCGAAGGGTTTTTCAATTTTCTCAGCCACTGTAGGCTGTGATGATCCGTCAGGATCGTAAAACGGTAACCCTCGAGGTACGGTCGAAACTTCTGTACGGCCCACACGATCGCGAGGCATTCTAGTTCCGTTGCGGAGTATTTCCGTTCCGCGGTGGTAAGCGATCGGCTCGCGAACGCGATTACTCTTTCCTCCCCCTCGATCTCTTGCACCAGGACGGCTCCTAATCCCATGGTACTCGCGTCTGTCTGCAGGACGAACGGCATCTCGAATCGGGGGCATGCGAGGGTGGGGGCGGTCGCGATCAAATTTCGAAGTTTTTCAAAGGCGGATTGTTGACCGTCTTCCCATCTCCACGTCATTTCTTTCCGTAGTAGAACGTTCAGGGGTTCCGCGACGGTAGCGAAATCGGGAATAAACCTCCGATACCAGGAGGCCATTCCCAGAAATCGCCTCAACTGCTTTAAATTCCGCGGAACCGGATAAGATATGACGGGCGCCACTTTATCGGCGTCTACCTTCAACCCCTCCCCGCTGACCACGAATCCGAGGTACCGTACCTCGTTCTTGCAGAAATCGCATTTGTCGGGGTTGATTATTAGACCCGCGGATTTAATTCTTGTTAGGACCCGATGGAGCCATTCTAGATGTTCCTCAAACGTAGCGGTCGCGATGATGATATCATCCAGGTAAGCGAACGCATTCGGCTCCATCTCCGGTCCTATCAAGCGATCTAAGAGGCGTTGAAATGTCGCCGGGGCATTCGTGAGCCCGTACGGCATCCGTTTAAAGTGAAATAAGCCCTTCCCCGGAACGGTAAAAGCCGTGATTTCTCGGCTCGATTCCTCGAGCGGAACCTGGAAATATGCCTGCGAGAGATCGAGGGTGGAAATATATTTCGCGGTCCGCAACTTATTCAGAATGCTCGACATAATCGGGAGCGGGTACGCGTCCTTCTTAGAGACTTCGTTGACTCTACGGAAGTCTAGACAAAATCGGTATTTGCCGTTTGATTTCTTAACCATGACGATCGGCGTTGACCACTCACTCTGGGACGGCTCGATAATGTCATGTTCAAGGAGCGAATCTACTTCTTGATAGATCGCTTCCTGAACCTTCGGCGAGACCGGATAATGCCGTTGTTTAATCGGTCGTGTATCGCCAACATCAATCCGGTGAGTGGTCAAATCCGTCACGCCCGGTACGGCGTCGAAATCTCTCATTTCGCTCTCGAGAAATACGCGTGACCGCTCTTTTTCCGTGGCCGATAATACTTGTAGGCCGCAACAGAGTGGATCGTTCGAAGTGGGGCCGAAGGGAAATTCGATTCGCGGTCGTGACGCGAAGTACCACGTCGCTCGATGGTACTCGACGACGATACCGAACTGCGCGATCGCGTCGATCCCCAATAACACCGGATTTACTAAATGATCGAGAACGTACGCGAGGACCTCCCGAGTTTGATCTTTAATTCGCAACGTTAAGCGAACTCGTTCCCTCGCACGATCGACGGCGCCCGTGGCCAAGAGAAAATAGCACGGTCTATCGGTCTCGGCGGTCTTCGCGGCGTGCCCGACGGCGTCGACGGTTTCGCGGCTCACGAAAGAAAGCGATGACCCAGAGTCGATTAACGCGTGAACGTTCCGATTACCGATGTGTGCGCTCACGATAAGTAATGCTGGTCGCGCGGTGAGAGCAGATTCGTTTTCGAAGTTCGCTACGCGGGCCGAGATTATTGTGTCCGAGGGCGTTCCGACCCACTCGAGCGGCCTCGGGCAGAGTTTCCCGCCTCCGGAAAGCAACGACGGCAATTTCTAGCGGTTACTCCGAGCTCTCCGCACCGGCAACAGTGGAGACGCGGTGGTTCTTTACAATGCCGTGATCTATGTCCCTGCCGCTGACAATTCCAGCACGTGTTGTCCCCTGCCGAGTGCGTACTCGGCGAAGTGACAGCTCGGCTGGTTTCGGCAGCGGTCGGGCGGGCTCGCGTCGGCTCGTTCCGGGAACGGCCGATCGGTGGTTCGTACCGTCGCTGCTGAGTAGGAAACCGCTCGGTGGCTCGGGGCTCGCGGGGGCGAGAGGGGCCCGCACGGTATCCCTGCTCCGCGCGTCCTTCCCCCATCCCTTCGGTTACAGCGTTAACGGACTCGTACCAAGGAAATTTTTCCTGGCCCATCTCCGTCGATTTCTTCGCATATAATTGCGGATCGTAGGCGAAATCGGAATTAGCCAGAAACGGACGTCGAAATTCTTTCGCTCTCCCGCGCGCGATGTGTTGTTCCGCTAATCGGAGTTCGTCCCCCAATTCCGCGACTGTCGAAATAAGCCCCCGGGAAATGACCGCGCGTAACTCATCCCTCGCGCCCCAATAGATCTGATTGATTTGCTTTTTCTCCGGCCACGGGTGCCTTGTTCGCAAGAGCATCGACTTCATATTGGCCAGATAATCGCGGACTGGCTCATCCGGACCCTGCCTACGCACGCGAAGGTCGTGTTCAAGGAGTTCCTGGTAATCGGGATCTCGGTAATTGCGATGCCACTCGCGGACGAAATCGCTCTACGTGGTCAAATTACCACATGTCGCGAACCATTTAGCCGCGAGGTCGGTAAAACAGATGGCAAGCCCGCTTACGAGCTCTTCGTCGGGGAGCGTGCAAACGCGTCGCAAGTTGGAAAGCCGAGTAAAGAACTCCTCGGGATCGTCCCCCGGCTTTCCGGAAAAGGTGACATTCCACTTTCTCATGACCTCGTACGCCGAGGTGGATGCGCGACCGTCGGCCGGAAGACTCTTTGCCGCCTCGGGAATCGGCCGTTTCAAAATCGGCGATCTCCATCCCGACGGTACTCGAAGGGTCTCTACGCTCGGTCCGGGCTTTGAGGGGTCTGGGTCGTTTTTTATAAACGGCCCTTGGTCCTCGTCCTCCGGGTCCGTTTCATACGCGCTATGATACGACACGTCCTCCTCCGGCCAACGGGAGATATACGATTGCCCGCTTTCCGACATGGTCACCGGTCTCGAATTTCTAGCTCTCGGGGAAGGGTGGTAGGGCTAGCTTGCGAAGAGAAAGTCGCTATCGATCCTTCGAGTGAAAAGACGATATCGATTGTTCTACGGTACAATAATACAACCAATACTACGTACAACCAAGTAGTTTCGCGTCGCGAGTGGTTTTCGTGTCAGCAAGCAAAGTTCTCGAGGCTAGAACTCGGGCCACTAGTACCGGTCAAAGGAAGAAACTAGAGGGCTATTGTTGCTCGCTCGCTTCGCTCGCTCGCGAGTAGGGTTGTTTTTGCTCGCTCGCTTCGCGAGCTCGCGGGTAGGACTGCTCTTGCGAGAGGGTTAGTGATACGCATGGATAGTAGGGCCTATTGATATTAATGTTTTTTATTTGGTGTGTGACTCTCCAAGAGTCACACAAAGAACTTCCCGATTCGTTACTCCTTCGCCAACATCGCTAACATCGTTTTTTTTTGTACTTTCATCGATATTCTCCCAAAATGTATTCTTGGGAGTAGAGATGACAAATTTACTGTTGCATTGGAATAACTTTCGATTATTCCAAGCGGTAACATTAGCATCAGTTAAAAAAAATTTTTTTATGTAATTGCGTTTGGTTCTTTGGTGGAAAATTTTCGTCCTCCCTTATAAATTGCATTGTAGAATCAACTCTTTTCGAAAAAAAACTAAAAATCTAAAAAACTACTTGACCAATATTTACCAAAATCTAATCAGCTCTAAGTTACGACGGGGCACATCGATTGCATCATTCATCATCCTGATCGCGTTGTTACTTTTTCTGAAAACGTTAACGAAAAATTTGATACCATACACACGGACATACGCACACACACACACACACACACACACACACACACACACACACACACACACACACACACACACACATACAAACATTTTGATAAAAATAGTCTAAAATGACTCCAATGACCATGAAACGTGAAGATCTGCTAAAAAATCGATTTTCGATTTTCGGGGTAATTACAGTAACTTCCCTATGAATCGGGAAGTTAAAAATGAATTCTGAAAACAATTTTGCAATTTTTGATGAATGTTTAGTGATCTCGGACCAGCATAGCGAGCAAAATAATCATGAATGTAAAGTGTCTGCAGACTGTGTCCTCAATGATGGTTATAACTATGCTTTAGAAACAGCCGAATGTAAAGAAGTCATAAAACCTGATTGTTATTTACAAGATAAACATATTAATTTATTTCACGAAATTATGAACAGAAATCTAAACGAGCGTGGAATATACAACTTTGCTCAAGATACTGGTTACGTTCGAGCTTTTTTGAGTAATTTACAAGAGATCCCAGAACATGAGACGAATATTCAGATAATATACACTGGTGAAATTGGAAAAAGGTAGTAGGACATTGGATTTGCACAAGATCAGATGGTAACGGAAATGTACACATTTATGATAGTTTTAATGCTAATCATTTGAACCATGATGTAATAGATTATTTGAATGCCCTTTATAAATATAATAAGAAGTATATATTTCACAGAGTACAATATCAAAACAATGCGTTTGATTGTGGAGCATTTGCGATTTATTTTGCAACATTACTATGCTATAACAGGAAACCAAGCGAGCAACGAGCATACGATGTTGGTTTAATGCGACGCCATATAGCAAACATTTTGATAAATAGAAAACTATTGAATTTCCCTGAAAACATATAATCATCTTAAAACGTACACTAAATGTAATAATGTAATAATTGTGTAATAATGTAGTATTGTATGTAATACTGTATGTATAAATGTATGTAATGTAATAATGATAATAATGTACTGCAACTAACGAATCGGGAAGTTCTTTGTGTGGCTCGTGGAGAGTCACACACCAAATAAAAAACATTAATAGCCGTAGGCCCTACTAGCCATGCGTATCACTAACCCTCTCGCAAGAGCAGTCCTACCCGCGAGCTCGCGAAGCGAGCGAGCAAAAACAACCCTACTCGCGAGCGAGCGAAGCGAGCGAGCAACAATAGCCCTCTAGTTTAGGTTTAAATCACATGTATTATTTTCATGTAGCATTCGTATGGGATAATTTGTTATTTCAGTCACATTGTTGTAATAATATATGGAATATGCTGCTGGAACTCCGGCAATACGCTGCTAGAAGATGAAGCAGCACAGCGCTACAACATGAAGCTACACGCCGCTGGAACTCTGGAAATGGGCCACTGTAACTGAAAGCAGTACGCCGCTGTGGATAGAACAAATACGCTGCTGTAGATAGAAGCAATACGCCGCTGTAACTGAAACCAATACGGTGCTGTAGATAGAAGCAATACGCCGCTGTATCTGAAAGCAACACG
>OW121704.1:26876315-26883815 GCA_933228785.1 Lasioglossum pauxillum | reverse complement strand
TGGTGATGTTTTTAATCCATATGGTAAACAGGTCCATTGAAAGTGACCATCCTGTGTGACAAATCCAGTTTTTCTCCTATCCTCAATTCGTAGTGGTATTGACCAAAAGGCTGAGTTTATATCTAGTGTAGTAAAGTATTTGCAATTTCTTGTCTTTATTATCAGATCATCTATCAATGGAAATGGTTGGGCCTGTGGTACAATAATTTTGTTTAATTCTCTAAAGTCAATACATAGTCTTGATCTTTTATTTTCGTCTTTTTTAAATGCCAGTGTTACCGGGGCTGCAAAAGGGCTGTAGGATTCTTCTATTAAATTTTTTTTTAATAACATTGATATCTGTTCTTCTATTTCTTTCTTATCTTCTATTGTGCATCTGTATGGTCGTTTACTGCAGTATTTATCAACTAGTAAATCTATATGGGCTTCATAATCTGTAACCATTCCAATATCGTATTTATCTTTTGCAAAAATTGTTTTGTATTCTTTTATTATTTTTTCTATTTCGTTTTTCTTTTGGTTGTCCAAATGGTCTATTTTAATCTTAAATTCTCCTTCGTGTATATGCTCGTTGAAGTTTATCGAATACATTTCTATCTTTTCATCTTTATTTATTGAGTTTTTCTCAATTTTATTATGTAATTCTTTTATATCTGTTTTGTTTTTCTGTTCTATTTCCAACTTTTCATTCTGGGTCAGGCTAAATTTTTTTATCATGTCTAACCCTATTATGAAATCCTCGAAATCTTCATTTTCAACTATATAAACGTCCATCTCGTCTTCAATTTCAAAAATCTTTATCTTAATAGTTATCAAACCATCCGTTTTCTTTACACCATTAACCGTTTTCATATATGCTTTATTTATATCTTCTTTTTTTCCTTTTATTTTGATCAGTCTCGAATTTATTAAAGAGATCTGTGAACCTGAATCATAAATACCATTTACCTCTAACTTATCTTCTAATAATAGTTTGATCTTAATTAATGGTGTTGTTAATCGTTTTTTTCATCTGTGTTTAAATCCACTTCTATGATAGAGTTATTATTTACATTTCTAGTTTTTCCGTGTTCCGTATTTTTTATTTTAAACCAGCATATTTCCTCCGGGTGATATCTAATTCCTTTATTTAAATCTTTACAAGTTTTGCACGGCTTTTTTTCTTCAGGTTTTCTCTTAAACTCTAATTTACTATCTTTGGTTTTTATAGAGTTTCTTTTATCTGTCATACCTTCGTATTTTCTAATTTCGTTGAACAGATCTGTGCTATCGTTGAGTTCGTCTCTGTCTATTTTATTTAAGATAAATTCGGGTAGACCAGTTGCAATGAGGTCAATCAATGTTGTGGGGTCTATAGATTTGTTTATATCTAATATAAGTTTCTCTTTTTTCATTGCATAATCAATTAATGATCCTTCTTTATATCTGAATGCAAAAGCATATGTGACCATATTCCATCCTCTGTTTGCAAATGTTTCTAAGAATTTTTTTTTCCACTCTTGCCATTCAGAATTCACTGTTAATTTCGTGGCCATCGAGCTGTACCAATCCAAACAGGGTTTCTCTAAAAATAATCTTAGTATCTCTATCCTTGTTTCATCTTTTGTTATATTAAATCGTATACATTCTTTCTCAAAGTTTTCCATCCATTGCTTTGCATTTGAGTTCTTGCTTGTGAATTTTTCTATAATAAATTTCTCTGATATGTTTTTCAAATTTTGTTGACCATCTTTTTTTTCTGTGGCTTCTATTAATTTTTCCAGGATTTGTTGTAGGTTTCCTTTTTCCCCTGCAGGTTGTTCTATAGCCATTTCTTCTAAGTATTGATCTGAAAATTGTATATTTCCCTCTTCATCTATATATGTTTGTTTTAGTCCTTCTTCTAGTTTTATCCATATTTTCCTGGTCTGATGTCTTTTTTTTAAACTGTTTTTTATTTTTGCATAATTACTTGTCTTCATAATTTCCTTATGGTTGTTTATTGCTTTATACTCTTCTGGCATTGCAAAGCGTTTTCCCTGCTCTGTAGTTATAGAGGTTATGGCTAGTACATTTGTTTTGCCATCACTCGATGCTACCACGGCAAATTCGAATTGGAGCCTGTCCATCTTCCTTTGTTTAACTAATAATGTCGTTTTATAAGACAGTTATCTATTATCAAGGATTTTCAAAAATAAACTAGAAATTGTTTCCCTGTAAACAAAGTTTATTCCTTAGTTCCTTATCCAATACTATAATACAATAATTATTTACACTATATACAATCCTACCTGTAAACAAAGAAACGACATTTAAAGTTTATTGCATCTCACTTCTCTATTCTCACTTTTATTATAATTTCTATTTGTCAACACGTGCTCTGTCCTATTACATAATCACTCTCATACATCCATCTTCTCTCTCAAAGCAGACACTCTCTACAGTCACTCCATACTCCATGCTCTACAACGCGCGCGAAGCGCGGTAAGATTTGAGTCTAAGCTATGTCGTTTCTTTACATATATATGCGTATATAAAAAGACAGACGTTCAGCGATTAATTAAAGAGAAGCCTTTGTATATGTGAAAATCGTCATATTAGGAGGTAAAACTTTCAATGTCTAGAATATATATAATATAATGCCATCCATAAAACATTTAAACATATACTAAAACACAAGAATTTATTAAAATTAGCTGCCTATGTATTCTCATAGTCGATGAATTTATTGTACATTTCTATCGAGCTTCTGAGAGCTATCATAGAAATGGTAATCCAGTCTTGTCGTTGAATACCGAGTTTCATCAACTCCCGCTTGGTCGCGGCAGGCAAAGCTCCTCTTGAAACAACTACTATGGGCACAACTCGTGCTTTGCTTAAGTTGAGCGTTTGTCTCACTACCGGCATAATTCTCGCATATTTTCCAACTTTTTCGTCATGCGCCAGCTGTAGGTATTGTCCTTTCTCATACAGGACTGTTACGTCGAGTATGAGGGCCCCTTCCTCATTCGCATTAACGACGAGGTCGGGCTTGAACATTTCTGCAGCGCATTTGAACGTTGGCTCGTCTAGAACACTATATTTTGTGCTCAGACGGTCCTTTATGAGATTTTTAATCTCATTATGCCTTTCGATACGCGAGGACTTCGTTGCTATACAGAGCCCCAGGATGTGGCCGAGAGTTTCTTTCTCCTCGCTGCATCGCCGACATCTCGTGTCTTGATTGGGCGTAAACCGGCTCAGCGTCGTCCTGTTGCCTGCCGTATTTGTCCTGAGCCTAATAGCAGCAGCAGCAGCAGCAGCAGCAGCAGCAGCGGCGGCGGCGGCGGCGGCGGCGGCGGCGGCGGCGGCGGCGGCAGCGGCGGCGGCAGCAGCGGCGGCAGCAGCGGCGGCAGCAGCGGCGGCAGCAGCGGCGGCAGCAGCGGCGGCAGCAGCGGCGGCAGCAGCGGCGGCAGCAGCGGCGGCAGCAGCGGCGGCAGCAGCGGCGGCAGCAGCGGCGGCAGCAGCGGCGGCAGCAGCGGCGGCAGCAGCGGCGGCAGCAGCGGCGGCAGCAGCGGCGGCAGCAGCGGCGGCAGCAGCGGCGGCAGCAGCGGCGGCAGCAGCGGCGGCAGCAGCGGCGGCAGCAGCGGCGGCAGCAGCGGCGGCAGCAGCGGCGGCAGCAGCGGCGGCAGCAGCGGCGGCAGCAGCGGCGGCAGCAGCGGCGGCAGCAGCGGCGGCAGCAGCGGCGGCAGCAGCGGCGGCAGCAGCGGCGGCAGCAGCGGCGGCAGCAGCGGCGGCAGCAGCGGCGGCAGCAGCGGCGGCAGCAGCGGCGGCAGCAGCGGCGGCAGCAGCGGCGGCAGCAGCGGCGGCAGCAGCGGCGGCAGCAGCGGCGGCAGCAGCGGCGGCAGCAGCGGCGGCAGCAGCGGCGGCAGCAGCGGCGGCAGCAGCGGCGGCAGCAGCGGCGGCAGCAGCGGCGGCAGCAGCGGCGGCAGCAGCGGCGGCAGCAGCGGCGGCAGCAGCGGCGGCAGCAGCGGCGGCAGCAGCGGCGGCAGCAGCGGCGGCAGCAGCGGCGGCAGCAGCGGCGGCAGCAGCGGCGGCAGCAGCGGCGGCAGCAGCGGCGGCAGCAGCGGCGGCAGCAGCGGCGGCAGCAGCGGCGGCAGCAGCGGCGGCAGCAGCGGCGGCAGCAGCGGCGGCAGCAGCGGCGGCAGCAGCGGCGGCAGCAGCGGCGGCAGCAGCGGCGGCAGCAGCGGCGGCAGCAGCGGCGGCAGCAGCGGCGGCAGCAGCGGCGGCAGCAGCGGCGGCAGCAGCGGCGGCAGCAGCGGCGGCAGCAGCGGCGGCAGCAGCGGCGGCAGCAGCGGCGGCAGCAGCGGCGGCAGCAGCGGCGGCAGCAGCGGCGGCAGCAGCGGCGGCAGCAGCGGCGGCAGCAGCGGCGGCAGCAGCGGCGGCAGCAGCGGCGGCAGCAGCGGCGGCAGCAGCGGCGGCAGCAGCGGCGGCAGCAGCGGCGGCAGCAGCGGCGGCAGCAGCGGCGGCAGCAGCGGCGGCAGCAGCGGCGGCAGCAGCGGCGGCAGCAGCGGCGGCAGCAGCGGCGGCAGCAGCGGCGGCAGCAGCGGCGGCAGCAGCGGCGGCAGCAGCGGCGGCAGCAGCGGCGGCAGCAGCGGCGGCAGCAGCGGCGGCAGCAGCGGCGGCAGCAGCGGCGGCAGCAGCGGCGGCAGCAGCGGCGGCAGCAGCGGCGGCAGCAGCGGCGGCAGCAGCGGCGGCAGCAGCGGCGGCAGCAGCGGCGGCAGCAGCGGCGGCAGCAGCGGCGGCAGCAGCGGCGGCAGCAGCGGCGGCAGCAGCGGCGGCAGCAGCGGCGGCAGCAGCGGCGGCAGCAGCGGCGGCAGCAGCGGCGGCAGCAGCGGCGGCAGCAGCGGCGGCAGCAGCGGCGGCAGCAGCGGCGGCAGCGGCGGCGGCGGCCGCAGCAGCAGTGGCGGCAGCAGCGGTAGCAGCGGCAGCAGCGGCAGCAGCGGCAGCGGTAGCAGCGGCAGCAGCAGCGGCAGCAGCGGCAGCAGTTGCAACAGCGGCAGCAGCAGCAGCAGCGGCAGTTGCAGCAGCAGCGGCAGCAGCAGCGGCAGCAGTGGCGGCAGCAGCGGCAGCGGCAGCAGCAGCAGCAGCAGCAGCAGCGGCAGCAGCAGCAGCGGCGGCAGCAGCAGCAGCAGCGGCGGCAGCAGCAGCAGCAGCAGCAGCTGTTGGTGCTTGGTGGTGCTTGGTGGTGCTTCGTGGTGCTTCGTGGTGCTTGGTGGTGCTTCGTGGTGCTTGGTGGTGCTTCGTGGTGCTTGGTGGTGCTTCGTGGTGCTTCGTGGTGCTTCGTGGAGCTTTGTGGTGCTTGGTGGTGCTTGTTGGTGCTTGGTGGTGCTTGGTGGTGCTTAGTGGTGCTTGGTGGTGCATGGTGGTGCTTCGTGGCGCTTCGTGGTGCTACGTGGTGCTTCGAGGTGCTTCGTGGTGCTACGTGGTGCTTCGTGGTGCTTCGTGGTGCTTTGTGGTGCTTCGTGGTGCTTGGTGTTGCTTGGTGGTGCTTGGTGGTGCTTCGTGGTGCTTGGTGGTGCTTGGTGGTGCTTCGTGGTGCTTCGTGATGCTTCGTGGTGCTTCGTGGTGCTTGGTTGTGCTTGGTGGTGCTTGGTGGTGCTTGGTGGTGCTTCGTGCTGCTTCGTGGTGCTTCGTGGTGCTTCGTGGTGCATGGTGGTGCTTGGTGGTGCTTGGTGGTGCTTCGTGGTGCTTCGTGGTACTTGGTGGTGTTTCGTTGTGCTTCGTGGTGCTTGGTGTTGCTTGGTGGTGCTTGGTGGTGCTTCGTGGTGCTTGGTGGTGCTTCGTGGTGCTTCGTGGTGCTTCGTGGTGATTGGTGGTGCTTCGTGGTGCTTCGTGGTGCTTCGTGGAGCTTTGTGGTGCTTGGTGGTGCTTGTTGGTGCTTGGTGGTGCTTTGTGGTGCTTCGTGGTGCTTGGTGGTGCTTCGTGGTGCTACGTGGTGCTTCGAGGTGCTTCGTGGTGCTTTGTGGTGCTTCGTGGTGCTTGGTGGTGCTTGGTGGTGCTTCGTGGTGCTTGGTGGTGCTTGGTGGTGCTTCGTGGTGCTTCGTGATGCTTCGTGGTGCTTCGTGGTGCTTGGTTGTGCTTGGTGGTGCTTGGTGGTGCTTGGTGGTGCTTCGTGCTGCTTCGTGGTGCTTCGTGGTGCTTCGTGGTGCATGGTGGTGCTTGGTGGTGCTTGGTGGTGCTTCGTGGTGCTTCGTCGTGCTTCGTGGTGCTTCGTGGTGCTTCGTGGTGCTTGGTGGAGCTTCGTGGTGTTTCGTGGTGCTTCGTGGTGCTTCGTGGTGCTTCGTGGTGCTTGGTGGTGATTGGTGGTGCTTGGTGGTGCTTGGTGGTGCTTGGTGGTGCTTGGTGGTGCTTCGTGGTGCTCCGTGGTGCTTCGTGGTGCTTCGTGGTGCTTCGTGCTGCTTGGTGGAGCGTCGTGGTGCTTGGTGGTGCTTGGTGGTGCTTGGTGGTGCTTGGTGGTGCTGGGTGGTGCTTGGTGGTGCTTCGTGGTGCTTCGTGGTGCTTCGTGGTGCATGGTGGTGCTTGATGTTGCTTAGTGGTGCTTCGTGGTGCTTCGTGGTGCTTCGTGGTGCTTGGTGGTGATTGGTGGTGCTTCGTGGTGCTTCGTGGTGCTTGGTGGTGCTTCGTGGTGCTTCGTAGTGCTTCGTGGTGCTTGGTGGTGCTTCGTGGTGCTTCGTGGTGCTTGGTGGTGCTTTGTGGTGCTTCGTGGTGCTTGGTTGTGCTTGGTGGTGCTTGGTGGTGCTTGGTGGTGCTTCGTGGTGCTTGGTGGTGCTTCGTGGTGCTTCGTGGTGCTTCAGCAGCAGCAGCAGCAGCAGCAGCAGCACGCAGCAGCAGCAGCAGCAGCACGCAGCAGCAGCAGCAGCAGCAGCACGTAGCAGCAGCAGCAGCACGCAGCAGCAGCAGCAGCGGCACGCAGCTGCAGCAGCAGCACGCAGCAGCAGCAGCAGCAGCACGCAGCAGCAGCAGCAGCACGCAGCAGCAGCAGCACGCAGCAGCAGCAGCATGCAGCAGCAGCAGCACGCAGCAGCAGCAGCAGCAGCAGCACGCAGCAGCAGCAGCAGCAGCAGCAGCAGCACGCAGCAGCAGCACGCAGCAGCAGCAGCAGCAGCGGCACGCAGCAGCAGCAGCACGTAGCAGCAGCAGCAGCACGCAGCAGCAGCAGCAGCGGCACGCAGCAGCAGCAGCGGCACGCAGCAGCAGCAGCAGCACGCAGCAGCAGCAGCAGCACGCAGCAGCAGCAGCAGCACGCAGCAGCAGCAACAGCACGCAGCAGCACGCAGCAGCAGCAGCAGCACGCAGCAGCAGCAGCGGCACGCAGCAGCAGCAGCGGCACGCAGCAGCAGCAGCGGCACGCAGCAGCAGCAGCGGCACGCAGCAGCAGCAGCAGCACGCAGCAGCAGCACGCAGCAGCAGCAGCACGCAGCAGCAGCAGCGGCACGCAGCAGCAGCAGCAACACGCAGCAGCAGCAGCGGCACGCAGCA
>OW121704.1:26828815-26871315 GCA_933228785.1 Lasioglossum pauxillum | reverse complement strand
GCAGCAGCAGCACGTAGCAGCAGCAGCAGCACGCAGCAGCAGCAGCAGCGGCACGCAGCTGCAGCAGCAGCACGCAGCAGCAGCAGCAGCAGCACGCAGCAGCAGCAGCAGCACGCAGCAGCAGCAGCACGCAGCAGCAGCAGCATGCAGCAGCAGCAGCACGCAGCAGCAGCAGCAGCAGCAGCACGCAGCAGCAGCAGCAGCAGCAGCAGCAGCACGCAGCAGCAGCACGCAGCAGCAGCAGCAGCAGCGGCACGCAGCAGCAGCAGCACGTAGCAGCAGCAGCAGCACGCAGCAGCAGCAGCAGCGGCACGCAGCAGCAGCAGCGGCACGCAGCAGCAGCAGCAGCACGCAGCAGCAGCAGCAGCACGCAGCAGCAGCAGCAGCACGCAGCAGCAGCAACAGCACGCAGCAGCACGCAGCAGCAGCAGCAGCACGCAGCAGCAGCAGCGGCACGCAGCAGCAGCAGCGGCACGCAGCAGCAGCAGCGGCACGCAGCAGCAGCAGCGGCACGCAGCAGCAGCAGCAGCACGCAGCAGCAGCACGCAGCAGCAGCAGCACGCAGCAGCAGCAGCGGCACGCAGCAGCAGCAGCAGCAACACGCAGCAGCAGCAGCGGCACGCAGCAGCAGCAGCGGCACGCAGCATCAGCAGCGGCACGCAGCAGCAGCAGCGGCACGCAGCAGCAGCAGCGGCACGCAGCAGCAGCAGCGGCACGCAGCAGCAGCAGCGGCACGCAGCAGCAGCAGCAGCAGCAGCAGGCAACAGCAGCACGCAGCAGCAGGCAGCAGCAGCAGCACGCAGCAGCAGCAGCAGCACGCAGCAGCATCACGCAGCAGCAGCAGCAGCAGCACGCAGCAGCAGCAGCAGCACGCAGCAGCAGCAGCAGCTCGCAGCAGCAGCAGCAGCACGCAGCAGCAGCAGCGGCACGCAGCAGCAGCACGCAGCAGCAGCAGCAGCACGCAGCAGCAGCAGCAGCACGCAGCAGCAGCACGCAGCAGCAGCAGCAGCACGCAGCAGCAGCAGCAGCACGCAGCAGCAGCAGCGGCAGCACGCAGCAGCAGCAGCAGCACGCAGCAGCAGCACGCAGCAGCAGCACGCAGCAGCAGCAGCAGCACGCAGCAGCAGCAGCAGCACGCAGCAGCAGCAGCAGCACGCAGCAGCAGTAGCACGCAGCAGCAGCAGCAGCAGCAGCACGCAGCAGCAGCAGCAGCACGCAGCAGCAGCAGCACGCAGCAGCAGCAGCACGCAGCAGCAGCAGCAGCACGCAGCAGCAGCAGCAGCACGCAGCAGCAGCAGCAGCACGCAGAAGCAGCAGCAGCACGCAGCAGCAGCAGTAGCAGCAGCAGCAGCAGCGGCACGCAGCAGCAGCAACGGCACGCAGCAGCAGCAGCAGCAGCACGCATCAGCAGCACGCAGCAGCAGCAGCAGCACGCAGCAGCAGCAGCAGCACGCAGCAGCTGCAGCACGCAGCAGCAGCACGCAGCAGCAGCAGCAGCAGCACGCAGCAGCAGCAGCAGCACGCAGCAGCAGCACGCAGCAGCAGCAGCACGCAGCAGCAGCAGCACGCAGCAGCAGCAGCGGCACGCCGCAGCAGCAGCGGCACGCAGCAGCAGCAGCAACACGCAGCAGCAGCAGCGGCACGCAGCAGCAGCAGCGGCACGCAGCAGCAGCACGCAGCAGCAGCAGCAGCACGCAGCAGCAGCAGCAGCACGCAGCAGCAGCAGCAGCAGCACGCAGCAGCAGCAGCAGCAGCAGCAGCACGCATTAGCAGCAGCAGCACGCAGCAGCAGCAGCGGCACGCAGCAGCAGCAGCGGCACGCAGCAGCAGCAGCAACACGCAGCAGCAGCAGCGGCACGCAGCAGCAGCAGCGGCACGCAGCAGCAGCAGCAGCGGCACGCAGCATCAGCAGCGGCACGCAGCAGCAGCAGCGGCACGCAGCAGCAGCAGCGGCACGCAGCAGCAGCAGCGGCACGCAGCAGCAGCAGCGGCACGCAGCAGCAGCAGCGGCTCGCAGCAGCAGCAGCAGCACGCAGCAGCTGCAGCAGCAGCACGCAGCAGCAGCAGCGGCACGCAGCAGCAGCAGCAGCGGCACGCAGCATCAGCAGCGGCACGCAGCAGCAGCAGCGGCACGCAGCAGCAGCAGCGGCACGCAGCAGCAGCAGCGGCACGCAGCAGCAGCAGCGGCACGCAGCAGCAGCAGCGGCACGCAGCAGCAGCAGCAGCACGCAGCAGGAGCAGCAGCACGCAGCAGCAGCAGCACGCAGCAGCAGCAGCAGCAGCAGCACGCAGCAGCAGCAGCAGCACGCAGCAGCAGCAGCGGCACGCAGCAGCAGCAGCGGCACGCAGCAGCAGCAGCGTCACGCAGCAGCAGCAGCGGCACGCAGCAGCAGCAGCGGCACGCAGCAGCAGCAGCAGCACGCAGCAGCAGCAGCAGCACGCAGCAGCAGCACGCAGCAGCAGCAGCAGCACGCAGCAGCAGCAGCAGCAGCAGCACGCAGCAGCAGCAGCAGCAGCAGCACGCAGCTGCAGCAGCAGCAGCAGCACGCAGCAGCAGCAGCAGCAGCACGCAGCAGCAGCAGCAGCAGCAGCACGTAGCAGCAGCAGCAGCACGCAGCAGCAGCAGCAGCGGCACGCAGCTGCAGCAGCAGCACGCAGCAGCAGCAGCAGCAGCACGCAGCAGCAGCAGCAGCACGCAGCAGCAGCAGCACGCAGCAGCAGCAGCATGCAGCAGCAGCAGCACGCAGCAGCAGCAGCAGCAGCAGCACGCAGCAGCAGCAGCAGCAGCAGCAGCAGCACGCAGCAGCAGCAGCAGCAGCAGCACGCAGCAGCAGCAGCAGCAGCACGCAGCAGCAGCAGCACGTAGCAGCAGCAGCAGCACGCAGCAGCAGCAGCAGCGGCACGCAGCAGCAGCAGCAGCACGCAGCAGCAGCAGCAGCACGCAGCAGCAGCAGCAGCACGCAGCAGCAGCAGCAGCACGCAGCAGCAGCAACAGCACGCAGCAGCACGCAGCAGCAGCAGCAGCACGCAGCAGCAGCAGCGGCACGCAGCAGCAGCAGCGGCACGCAGCAGCAGCAGCGGCACGCAGCAGCAGCAGCGGCACGCAGCAGCAGCAGCAGCACGCAGCAGCAGCACGCAGCAGCAGCAGCACGCAGCAGCAGCAGCGGCACGCAGCAGCAGCAGCAACACGCAGCAGCAGCAGCGGCACGCAGCAGCAGCAGCGGCACGCAGCATCAGCAGCGGCACGCAGCAGCAGCAGCGGCACGCAGCAGCAGCAGCGGCACGCAGCAGCAGCAGCGGCACGCAGCAGCAGCAGCGGCACGCAGCAGCAGCAGCGGCACGCAGCAGCAGCAGCAGCAGCAGCAGGCAGCAGCAGCACGCAGCAGCAGGCAGCAGCAGCAGCACGCAGCAGCAGCAGCAGCACGCAGCAGCATCACGCAGCAGCAGCAGCAGCAGCACGCAGCAGCAGCAGCACGCAGCAGCAGCAGCAGCTCGCAGCAGCAGCAGCAGCACGCAGCAGCAGCAGCGGCACGCAGCAGCAGCACGCAGCAGCAGCAGCAGCACGCAGCAGCAGCAGCAGCAGCACGCAGCAGCAGCAGCAGCACGCAGCAGCAGCAGCAGCACGCAGCAGCAGCAGCAGCACGCAGCAGCAGCAGCGGCAGCACGCAGCAGCAGCAGCAGCACGCAGCAGCAGCACGCAGCAGCAGCACGCAGCAGCAGCAGCAGCACGCAGCAGCAGCAGCAGCAGCAGCACGCAGCAGCAGCAGCAGCACGCAGCAGCAGTAGCACGCAGCAGCAGCAGCAGCAGCAGCACGCAGCAGCAGCAGCAGCACGCAGCAGCAGCAGCACGCAGCAGCAGCAGCACGCAGCAGCAGCAGCAGCACGCAGCAGCAGCAGCAGCACGCAGCAGCAGCAGCAGCACGCAGAAGCAGCAGCAGCACGCAGCAGCAGCAGTAGCAGCAGCAGCAGCAGCGGCACGCAGCAGCAGCAACGGCACGCAGCAGCAGCAGCAGCAGCACGCATCAGCAGCACGCAGCAGCAGCAGCAGCACGCAGCAGCAGCAGCAGCACGCAGCAGCAGCAGCACGCAGCAGCAGCACGCAGCAGCAGCAGCAGCAGCACGCAGCAGCAGCAGCAGCACGCAGCAGCAGCACGCAGCAGCAGCAGCACGCAGCAGCAGCAGCGGCACGCCGCAGCAGCAGCGGCACGCAGCAGCAGCAGCAACACGCAGCAGCAGCAGCGGCACGCAGCAGCAGCAGCGGCACGCAGCAGCAGCACGCAGCAGCAGCAGCAGCACGCAGCAGCAGCACGCAGCAGCAGCAGCAGCAGCACGCAGCAGCAGCAGCAGCAGCAGCAGCACGCATTAGCAGCAGCAGCACGCAGCAGCAGCAGCGGCACGCAGCAGCAGCAGCGGCACGCAGCAGCAGCAGCAACACGCAGCAGCAGCAGCGGCACGCAGCAGCAGCAGCGGCACGCAGCAGCAGCAGCAGCGGCACGCAGCATCAGCAGCGGCACGCAGCAGCAGCAGCGGCACGCAGCAGCAGCAGCGGCACGCAGCAGCAGCAGCGGCACGCAGCAGCAGCAGCGGCACGCAGCAGCAGCAGCGGCTCGCAGCAGCAGCAGCAGCACGCAGCAGCAGCAGCAGCAGCACGCAGCAGCAGCAGCGGCACGCAGCAGCAGCAGCAGCGGCACGCAGCATCAGCAGCGGCACGCAGCAGCAGCAGCGGCACGCAGCAGCAGCAGCGGCACGCAGCAGCAGCAGCAGCACGCAGCAGCAGCAGCAGCACGCAGCAGCAGCACGCAGCAGCAGCAGCAGCACGCAGCAGCAGCAGCAGCAGCACGCAGCTGCAGCAGCAGCAGCAGCACGCAGCAGCAGCACGCAGCAGCAGCAGCAGCACGCAGCAGCAGCAGCAGCACGCAGCAGCGGCACGCAGCAGCAGCAGCGGCACGCAGCAGCAGCAGCGGCACGCAGCAGCAGCAGCGGCACGCAGCAGCAGCAGCAGCACGCAGCAGGAGCAGCACGCAGCAGCAGCAGCGGCACGCCGCAGCAGCAGCGGCACGCAGCAGCAGCAGCAACACGCAGCAGCAGCAGCGGCACGCAGCAGCAGCAGCGGCAGCACGCATCAGCAGCACGCAGCAGCAGCAGCAGCACGCAGCAGCAGCAGCAGCACGCAGCAGCAGCAGCACGCAGCAGCAGCAGCGGCACGCAGCAGCAGCAGCGGCACGCAGCAGCAGCAGCAGCACGCAGCAGCAGCACGCAGCAGCAGCAGCACGCAGCAGCAGCAGCGGCACGCAGCAGCAGCAGCAACACGCAGCAGCAGCAGCGGCACGCAGCAGCAGCAGCGGCACGCAGCATCAGCAGCGGCACGCAGCAGCAGCAGCGGCACGCAGCAGCAGCAGCGGCACGCAGCAGCAGCAGCGGCACGCAGCAGCAGCAGCGGCACGCAGCAGCAGCAGCGGCACGCAGCAGCAGCAGCAGCAGCAGCAGGCAGCAGCAGCACGCAGCAGCAGGCAGCAGCAGCAGCACGCAGCAGCAGCAGCAGCACGCAGCAGCATCACGCAGCAGCAGCAGCAGCAGCACGCAGCAGCAGCAGCACGCAGCAGCAGCAGCAGCTCGCAGCAGCAGCAGCAGCACGCAGCAGCAGCAGCGGCACGCAGCAGCAGCACGCAGCAGCAGCAGCAGCACGCAGCAGCAGCAGCAGCAGCACGCAGCAGCAGCAGCAGCACGCAGCAGCAGCAGCAGCACGCAGCAGCAGCAGCAGCACGCAGCAGCAGCAGCGGCAGCACGCAGCAGCAGCAGCAGCACGCAGCAGCAGCACGCAGCAGCAGCACGCAGCAGCAGCAGCAGCACGCAGCAGCAGCAGCAGCAGCAGCACGCAGCAGCAGCAGCAGCACGCAGCAGCAGTAGCACGCAGCAGCAGCAGCAGCAGCAGCACGCAGCAGCAGCAGCAGCACGCAGCAGCAGCAGCACGCAGCAGCAGCAGCACGCAGCAGCAGCAGCAGCACGCAGCAGCAGCAGCAGCACGCAGCAGCAGCAGCAGCACGCAGAAGCAGCAGCAGCACGCAGCAGCAGCAGTAGCAGCAGCAGCAGCAGCGGCACGCAGCAGCAGCAACGGCACGCAGCAGCAGCAGCAGCAGCACGCATCAGCAGCACGCAGCAGCAGCAGCAGCACGCAGCAGCAGCAGCAGCACGCAGCAGCAGCAGCACGCAGCAGCAGCACGCAGCAGCAGCAGCAGCAGCACGCAGCAGCAGCAGCAGCACGCAGCAGCAGCACGCAGCAGCAGCAGCACGCAGCAGCAGCAGCGGCACGCCGCAGCAGCAGCGGCACGCAGCAGCAGCAGCAACACGCAGCAGCAGCAGCGGCACGCAGCAGCAGCAGCGGCACGCAGCAGCAGCACGCAGCAGCAGCAGCAGCACGCAGCAGCAGCACGCAGCAGCAGCAGCAGCAGCACGCAGCAGCAGCAGCAGCAGCAGCAGCACGCATTAGCAGCAGCAGCACGCAGCAGCAGCAGCGGCACGCAGCAGCAGCAGCGGCACGCAGCAGCAGCAGCAACACGCAGCAGCAGCAGCGGCACGCAGCAGCAGCAGCGGCACGCAGCAGCAGCAGCAGCGGCACGCAGCATCAGCAGCGGCACGCAGCAGCAGCAGCGGCACGCAGCAGCAGCAGCGGCACGCAGCAGCAGCAGCGGCACGCAGCAGCAGCAGCGGCACGCAGCAGCAGCAGCGGCTCGCAGCAGCAGCAGCAGCACGCAGCAGCAGCAGCAGCAGCACGCAGCAGCAGCAGCGGCACGCAGCAGCAGCAGCAGCGGCACGCAGCATCAGCAGCGGCACGCAGCAGCAGCAGCGGCACGCAGCAGCAGCAGCGGCACGCAGCAGCAGCAGCAGCACGCAGCAGCAGCAGCAGCACGCAGCAGCAGCACGCAGCAGCAGCAGCAGCACGCAGCAGCAGCAGCAGCAGCACGCAGCTGCAGCAGCAGCAGCAGCACGCAGCAGCAGCACGCAGCAGCAGCAGCAGCACGCAGCAGCAGCAGCAGCACGCAGCAGCGGCACGCAGCAGCAGCAGCGGCACGCAGCAGCAGCAGCGGCACGCAGCAGCAGCAGCGGCACGCAGCAGCAGCAGCAGCACGCAGCAGGAGCAGCAGCACGCAGCAGCAGCAGCACGCAGCAGCAGCAGCAGCAGCAGCACGCAGCAGCAGCAGCAGCACGCAGCAGCAGCAGCGGCACGCAGCAGCAGCAGCGGCACGCAGCAGCAGCAGCGGCACGCAGCAGCAGCAGCGGCACGCAGCAGCAGCAGCGGCACGCAGCAGCAGCAGCAGCACGCAGCAGCAGCAGCAGCACGCAGCAGCAGCACGCAGCAGCAGCAGCAGCACGCAGCAGCAGCAGCAGCAGCACGCAGCTGCAGCAGCAGCAGCAGCACGCAGCAGCATCAGCAGCACGCAGCAGCAGCAGCAGCACGCAGCAGCAGCAGCAGCAGCAGCACGCAGCAGCAGCAGCACGCAGCAGCAGCAGCAGCACGAAGCAGCAGCAGCAGCACGCAGCAGCAGCAGCAGCAGCAGCACGCAGCAGCAGCAGCAGCACGCAGCAGCAGCGGCACGCAGCAGCAGCAGCGGCACGCAGCAGCAGCAGCGGCACGCAGCAGCAGCAGCAGCAGCACGCATCAGCAGCACGCAGCAGCAGCAGCAGCACGCAGCAGCAGCAGCAGCACGCAGCAGCAGCAGCACGCAGCAGCAGCACGCAGCAGCAGCAGCAGCACGCAGCAGCAGCAGCAGCACGCAGCAGCAGCAGCAGCACGCAGCAGCAGCAGCAGCACGCAGCAGCAGCACGCAGCAGCAGCAGCAGCACGCAGCAGCAGCAGCGGCAGCACGCAGCAGCAGCAGCAGCACGCAGCAGCAGCACGCAGCAGCAGCAGCAGCACGCAGCAGCAGCAGCGGCACGCAGCAGCAGCAGCAGCAGCACGCAGCAGCAGTAGCACGCAGCAGCAGCAGCAGCAGCAGCACGCAGCAGCAGCAGCAGCACGCAGCAGCAGCAGCAGCACGCAGCAGCAGCAGCAGCACGAAGCAGCAGCAGCAGCAGCAGCAGCAGCACGCAGCAGCAGCAGCAGCACGCAGCAGCAGCAGTAGCAGCAGCAGCAGCAGCGGCACGCAGCAGCAGCAACGGCACGCAGCAGCAGCAGCAGCAGCACGCATCAGCAGCACGCAGCAGCAGCAGCAGCACGCAGCAGCAGCAGCAGCACGCAGCAGCAGCACGCAGCAGCAGCAGCGGCACGGAGCAGCAGCAGCGGCACGCAGCAGCAGCAGCAGCACGCAGCAGCAGCACGCAGCAGCAGCAGCAGCACGCAGCAGCAGCAGCAGCACGATGCAGCAGCAGCAGCACGCAGCAGCAGCAGTAGCACGCAGCAGCACGCAGCAGCAGCACGCAGCAGCAGCAGCAGCAGCAGCAGCAGCAGCAGCAGCAGCAGCAGCAGCAGCAGCAGCACGCAGCAGCAGCAGCACGCAGCAGCAGTAGCATGCAGCAGCAGCAGCAGCACGCAGCAGCAGCAGCGGCACGCAGCTTCAGCAGCGGCACGCAGCAGCAGCAGCGGCACGCAGCAGCAGCAGCGGCACGGAGCAGCAGCAGCGGCACGCAGCAGCAGCAGCAGCACGCAGCAGCAGCACGCAGCAGCAGCAGCAGCACGCAGCAGTAGCAGCAGCAGCACGCAGCAGCAGCAGCACCAGCACGCAGCAGCAGCAGCAGCACGCAGCAGCAGCAGCACGCAGCAGCAGCAGCACGCAGCAGCAGCAGCGGCACGCAGCAGCAGCAGCAGCACGCAGCAGCAGCAGCAGCACGCAGCAGCAGCAGCAGCACGCAGCAGCAGCAACAGCACGCAGCAGCACGCAGCAGCAGCAGCAGCACGCAGCAGCAGCAGCGGCACGCAGCAGCAGCAGCGGCACGCAGCAGCAGCAGCGGCACGCAGCAGCAGCAGCAGCACGCAGCAGCAGCACGCAGCAGCAGCAGCACGCAGCAGCAGCAGCGGCACGCCGCAGCAGCAGCGGCACGCAGCAGCAGCAGCGGCACGCAGCAGCAGCAGCAACACGCAGCAGCAGCAGCGGCACGCAGCAGCAGCAGCGGCACGCAGCATCAGCAGCGGCACGCAGCAGCAGCAGCGGCACGCAGCAGCAGCAGCGGCACGCAGCAGCAGCAGCGGCACGCAGCAGCAGCAGCAGCAGCAGGCAGCAGCAGCACGCAGCAGCAGGCAGCAGCAGCAGCACGCAGCAGCAGCAGCAGCAGCACGCATCAGCAGCACGCAGCAGCAGCAGCAGCACGCAGCAGCAGCAGCAGCATGCGGCAGCAGCAGCACGCAGCAGCAGCAGCAGCAGCAGCAGCAGCAGCAGCACGCAGCAGCAGCAGCACGCAGCATCAGCAGCAGCAGCAGCAGCAGCAGCACGCAGCAGCAGCAGCAGCACGCAGCAGCAGCAGCAGCACGCAGCAGCAGCAGCAGCACGCAGCAGCAGCAGCAACACGCAGCAGCAGCAGCGGCACGCAGCAGCAGCAGCGGCACGCAGCAGCAGCAGCAGCGGCACGCAGCAGCAGCAGCGGCACGCAGCAGCAGCAGCGGCACGCAGCAGCAGCAGCGGCACGCAGCAGCAGCAGCAGCACGCAGCAGGAGCAGCAGCACGCAGCAGCAGCAGCACGCAGCAGCAGCAGCAGCAGCAGCACGCAGCAGCACGCAGCAGCAGCAGCGGCACGCAGCAGCAGCAGCGGCACGCAGCAGCAGCAGCGGCACGCAGCAGCAGCAGCGGCACGCAGCAGCAGCAGCGGCACGCAGCAGCAGCAGCAGCACGCAGCAGCAGCAGCAGCACGCAGCAGCAGCACGCAGCAGCAGCAGCAGCACGCAGCAGCAGCAGCAGCAGCACGCAGCTGCAGCAGCAGCAGCAGCACGCAGCAGCAGCACGCAGCAGCAGCAGCACGCAGCAGCAGCAGCAGCACGCAGCAGCAGCAGCAGCACGCAGCAGCGGCACGCAGCAGCAGCAGCGGCACGCAGCAGCAGCAGCGGCACGCAGCAGCAGCAGCGGCACGCAGCAGCAGCAGCAGCACGCAGCAGGAGCAGCAGCACGCAGCAGCAGCAGCACGCAGCAGCAGCAGCGGCACGCAGCAGCAGCAGCGGCACGCAGCAGCAGCAGCGGCACGCAGCAGCAGCAGCGGCACGCAGCAGCAGCAGCGGCACGCAGCAGCAGCAGCAGCACGCAGCAGCAGCAGCAGCACGCAGCAGCAGCACGCAGCAGCAGCAGCAGCACGCAGCAGCAGCAGCAGCACGCAGCAGCAGCAGCAGCAGCAGCACGCAGCAGCAGCAGCAGCACGCAGCAGCAGCAGCGGCACGCAGCAGCAGCAGCGGCACGCAGCAGCAGCAGCGGCACGCAGCAGCAGCAGCGGCACGCAGCAGCAGCAGCGGCACGCAGCAGCAGCAGCAGCACGCAGCAGCAGCAGCAGCACGCAGCAGCAGCACGCAGCAGCAGCAGCAGCACGCAGCAGCAGCAGCAGCTGCAGCATCAGCAGCACGCAGCAGCAGCAGCAGCAGCAGCACGCAGCAGCAGCAGCACGCAGCAGCAGCAGCAGCACGCAGCAGCAGCAGCAGCACGCAGCAGCAGCAGCAGCAGCAGCAGCAGCACGCAGCAGCAGCAGCAGCACGTAGCAGCAGCAGCAGCAGCAGGCAGCAGCAGCAGCACGCAGCAGCAGCCGCAGCAGCACGCATCAGCAGCACGCAGCAGCAGCAGCAGCACGCAGCAGCAGCAGCAGCATGCGGCAGCAGCAGCACGCAGCAGCAGCAGCAGCAGCAGCAGCAGCAGCACGCAGCAGCACGCAGCAGCAGCAGCACGCAGCATCAGCAGCAGCAGCAGCACGCAGCAGCAGCAGCAGCACGCAGCAGCAGCAGCAGCAGCACGCATCAGCAGCACGCAGCAGCAGCAGCAGCACGCAGCAGCAGCAGCAGCATGCGGCAGCAGCAGCACGCAGCAGCAGCAGCAGCAGCAGCAGCAGCAGCAGCACGCAGCAGCAGCAGCACGCAGCATCAGCAGCAGCAGCAGCAGCAGCAGCACGCAGCAGCAGCAGCAGCACGCAGCAGCAGCAGCAGCACGCAGCAGCAGCAGCAGCACGCAGCAGCAGCAGCAACACGCAGCAGCAGCAGCGGCACGCAGCAGCAGCAGCGGCACGCAGCAGCAGCAGCAGCGGCACGCAGCATCAGCAGCGGCACGCAGCAGCAGCAGCGGCACGCAGCAGCAGCAGCGGCACGCAGCAGCAGCAGCGGCACGCAGCAGCAGCAGCAGCACGCAGCAGGAGCAGCAGCACGCAGCAGCAGCAGCACGCAGCAGCAGCAGCAGCAGCAGCAGCACGCAGCAGCACGCAGCAGCAGCAGCGGCACGCAGCAGCAGCAGCGGCACGCAGCAGCAGCAGCGGCACGCAGCAGCAGCAGCGGCACGCAGCAGCAGCAGCGGCACGCAGCAGCAGCAGCAGCACGCAGCAGCAGCAGCAGCACGCAGCAGCAGCACGCAGCAGCAGCAGCAGCACGCAGCAGCAGCAGCAGCAGCACGCAGCTGCAGCAGCAGCAGCAGCACGCAGCAGCAGCACGCAGCAGCAGCAGCACGCAGCAGCAGCAGCAGCACGCAGCAGCAGCAGCAGCACGCAGCAGCGGCACGCAGCAGCAGCAGCGGCACGCAGCAGCAGCAGCGGCACGCAGCAGCAGCAGCGGCACGCAGCAGCAGCAGCAGCACGCAGCAGGAGCAGCAGCACGCAGCAGCAGCAGCACGCAGCAGCAGCAGCGGCACGCAGCAGCAGCAGCGGCACGCAGCAGCAGCAGCGGCACGCAGCAGCAGCAGCGGCACGCAGCAGCAGCAGCGGCACGCAGCAGCAGCAGCAGCACGCAGCAGCAGCAGCAGCACGCAGCAGCAGCACGCAGCAGCAGCAGCAGCACGCAGCAGCAGCAGCAGCACGCAGCAGCAGCAGCAGCAGCAGCACGCAGCAGCAGCAGCAGCACGCAGCAGCAGCAGCGGCACGCAGCAGCAGCAGCGGCACGCAGCAGCAGCAGCGGCACGCAGCAGCAGCAGCGGCACGCAGCAGCAGCAGCGGCACGCAGCAGCAGCAGCAGCACGCAGCAGCAGCAGCAGCACGCAGCAGCAGCACGCAGCAGCAGCAGCAGCACGCAGCAGCAGCAGCAGCTGCAGCATCAGCAGCACGCAGCAGCAGCAGCAGCAGCAGCACGCAGCAGCAGCAGCACGCAGCAGCAGCAGCAGCACGCAGCAGCAGCAGCAGCACGCAGCAGCAGCAGCAGCAGCAGCAGCAGCACGCAGCAGCAGCAGCAGCACGTAGCAGCAGCAGCAGCAGCAGGCAGCAGCAGCAGCACGCAGCAGCAGCAGCAGCAGCACGCATCAGCAGCACGCAGCAGCAGCAGCAGCACGCAGCAGCAGCAGCAGCATGCGGCAGCAGCAGCACGCAGCAGCAGCAGCAGCAGCAGCAGCAGCAGCACGCAGCAGCACGCAGCAGCAGCAGCACGCAGCATCAGCAGCAGCAGCAGCACGCAGCAGCAGCAGCAGCACGCAGCAGCAGCAGCAGCAGCACGCAGCAGCAGCAGCAGCAGCACGCAGCAGCAGCAGCAGCAGCACGCAGCAGCAGCAGCAGCAGCACGCATCAGCAGCACGCAGCAGCAGCAGCAGCACGCAGCAGCAGCAGCAGCAGCACGCAGCAGCAGCAGCAGCAGCAGCTGCAGCAGCAGCAGCAGCAGCAGCACGCAGCAGCAGCAGCACGCAGCAGCAGCACGCAGCAGCAGCAGCGGCACGGAGCAGCAGCAGCGGCACGCAGCAGCAGCAGCAGCACGCAGCAGCAGCACGCAGCAGCAGCAGCAGCACGCAGCAGCTGCAGCAGCACGCAGCAGCAGCAGCAGCACGCAGCAGCAGCAGTAGCACGCAGCAGCACGCAGCAGCAGCAGCAGCACGCAGCAGCAGCAGCAGCAGCAGCAGCAGCAGCAGCAGCACGCATCAGCAGCACGCAGCAGCAGCAGCAGCACGCAGCAGCAGCACGCAGCAGCAGCAGCAGCAGCACGCAGCAGCAGCAGCAGCAGCACGCATCAGCAGCACGCAGCAGCAGCAGCAGCACGCAGCAGCAGCAGCAGCATGCAGCAGCAGCAGCACGCAGCAGCAGCAGCACGCAGCAGCATCACCAGCAGCAGCAGCACGCAGCAGCAGCAGCAGCAGCAGCACGCAGCAGCAGCAGCAGCACGCAGCAGCAGCAGCAGCAGCACGCAGCAGCAGCAGCACGCAGCAGCAGCACGCAGCAGCAGCAGCGGCACGGAGCAGCAGCAGCGGCACGCAGCAGCAGCAGCAGCACGCAGCAGCAGCACGCAGCAGCAGCAGCAGCACGCAGCAGCTGCAGCAGCACGCAGCAGCAGCAGCAGCACGCAGCAGCAGCAGTAGCACGCAGCAGCACGCAGCAGCAGCAGCAGCACGCAGCAGCAGCAGCAGCAGCAGCAGCAGCAGCACGCATCAGCAGCACGCAGCAGCAGCAGCAGCACGCAGCAGCAGCACGCAGCAGCAGCAGCAGCAGCACGCAGCAGCAGCAGCAGCAGCACGCATCAGCAGCACGCAGCAGCAGCAGCAGCACGCAGCAGCAGCAGCAGCATGCAGCAGCAGCAGCACGCAGCAGCAGCAGCACGCAGCAGCATCACCAGCAGCAGCAGCACGCAGCTGCAGCACGCAGCAGCAGCAGCAGCACGCAGCAGCAGCAGCAGCACGCAGCAGCAGCACGCAGCAGCAGCACGCAGCAGCAGCAGCAGCACGCAGCAGCAGCAGCGGCACGCAGCAGCAGCGGCAGCACGCAGCAGCAGCACGCAGCAGCAGCAGCGGCACGCAGCAGCAGCAGCGGCACGCAGCAGCAGCAGCGGCACGCAGCAGCAGCAGCGCCACGCAGCAGCAGCAGCGGCACGCAGCAGCAGCCGCGGCACGCAGCAGCAGCAGCGGCACGCAGCAGCAGCAGCGGCACGCAGCAGCAGCAGCGGCACGCAGCAGCAGCAGCGGCACGCAGCAGCAGCAGCAGCAGCAGCAGCACGCAGCAGCAGCAGCAGCAGCACGCAGCAGCAGCAGCAGCAGCAGCACGCAGCAGCAGCAGCAGCAGCAGCAGCAGCACGCAGCTGCAGCACGCAGCAGCAGCAGCAGCACGCAGCAGCAGCAGCAGCACGCAGCAGCAGCACGCAGCAGCAGCAGCAGCACGCAGCAGCAGCAGCAGCACGCAGCAGCAGCACGCAGCAGCAGCACGCAGCAGCAGCAGCAGCACGCAGCAGCAGCAGCGGCACGCAGCAGCAGCAGCGGCACGCAGCAGCAGCAGCGGCACGCAGCAGCAGCAGCGCCACGCAGCAGCAGCAGCGGCACGCAGCAGCAGCCGCGGCACGCAGCAGCAGCAGCGGCACGCAGCAGCAGCAGCGGCACGCAGCAGCAGCAGCGGCACGCAGCAGCAGCAGCGGCACGCAGCAGCAGCAGCAGCAGCAGCAGCACGCAGCAGCAGCAGCAGCAGCACGCAGCAGCAGCAGCAGCAGCAGCACGCAGCAGCAGCAGCAGCAGCAGCACGCAGCAGCAGCAGCAGCAGCAGCAGCAGCACGCAGCAGCAGCAGCAGCAGCAGCACGCAGCAGCAGCAGCAGCAGCACGCAGCAGCAGCAGCAGCAGCACGCAGCAGCAGCAGCAGCACGCAGCAGCAGCAGCAGCACGCAGCAGAAGCAGCAGCACACAGCAGCAGCAGCAGCACGCAGCAGCAGCAGCAGCACGCAGCAGCAGCAGCAGCACGCAGCAGCAGCAGCAGCACGCAGCAGCAGCAGCAGCACGCAGCAGCAGCAGCAGCACGCAGCAGCAGCAGCAGCACGCAGCAGCAGCAGCAGCACGCAGCAGCAGCAGCAGCACGCAGCAGCAGCAGCAGCACGCAGCAGCACGCAGCAGCACGCAGCAGCAGCAGCAGCACGCAGCAGCAGCAGCAGCACGCAGCAGCAGCAGCAGCACGCAGCAGCAGCAGCAGCACGCAGCAGCAGCAGCAGCACGCAGCAGCACGCAGCAGCACGCAGCAGCAGCAGCAGCACGCAGCAGCAGCAGCGGCACGGAGCAGCAGCAGCGGCACGCAGCAGCAGCAGCAGCACGCAGCAGCAGCACGCAGCAGCAGCAGCAGCACGCAGCAGCTGCAGCAGCACGCAGCAGCAGCAGCAGCACGCAGCAGCAGCAGTAGCACGCAGCAGCACGCAGCAGCAGCAGCAGCACGCAGCAGCAGCAGCGGCACGCAGCAGCAGCAGCGGCACGCAGCAGCAGCAGCAGCACGCAGCAGCAGCAGCAGCACGCAGCAGCAGCACGCAGCAGCAGCAGCAGCACGCAGCAGCAGCAGCAGCAGCACGCAGCTGCAGCAGCAGCAGCAGCACGCAGCAGCAGCACGCAGCAGCAGCAGCAGCACGCAGCAGCAGCAGCAGCACGCAGCAGCGGCACGCAGCAGCAGCAGCGGCACGCAGCAGCAGCAGCGGCACGCAGCAGCAGCAGCGGCACGCAGCAGCAGCAGCAGCACGCAGCAGGAGCAGCAGCACGCAGCAGCAGCAGCACGCAGCAGCAGCAGCAGCAGCAGCACGCAGCAGCAGCAGCGGCACGCAGCAGCAGCAGCGGCACGCAGCAGCAGCAGCGGCACGCAGCAGCAGCAGCGGCACGCAGCAGCAGCAGCGGCACGCAGCAGCAGCAGCGGCACGCAGCAGCAGCAGCAGCACGCAGCAGCAGCAGCAGCACGCAGCAGCAGCACGCAGCAGCAGCAGCAGCACGCAGCAGCAGCAGCAGCAGCACGCAGCTGCAGCAGCAGCAGCAGCACGCAGCAGCATCAGCAGCACGCAGCAGCAGCAGCAGCACGCAGCAGCAGCAGCAGCAGCAGCACGCAGCAGCAGCAGCAGCAGCACGCAGCAGCAGCAGCAGCACGAAGCAGCAGCAGCAGCACGCAGCAGCAGCAGCAGCAGCAGCACGCAGCAGCAGCAGCAGCACGCAGCAGCAGCGGCACGCAGCAGCAGCAGCGGCACGCAGCAGCAGCAGCGGCACGCAGCAGCAGCAGCAGCAGCACGCATCAGCAGCACGCAGCAGCAGCAGCAGCACGCAGCAGCAGCAGCAGCACGCAGCAGCAGCAGCACGCAGCAGCAGCACGCAGCAGCAGCAGCAGCACGCAGCAGCAGCAGCAGCACGCAGCAGCAGCAGCAGCACGCAGCAGCAGCAGCAGCACGCAGCAGCAGCACGCAGCAGCAGCAGCAGCACGCAGCAGCAGCAGCGGCAGCACGCAGCAGCAGCAGCAGCACGCAGCAGCAGCACGCAGCAGCAGCAGCAGCACGCAGCAGCAGCAGCGGCACGCAGCAGCAGCAGCAGCAGCACGCAGCAGCAGTAGCACGCAGCAGCAGCAGCAGCAGCAGCACGCAGCAGCAGCAGCAGCACGCAGCAGCAGCAGCAGCACGCAGCAGCAGCAGCAGCACGAAGCAGCAGCAGCAGCAGCAGCAGCAGCACGCAGCAGCAGCAGCAGCACGCAGCAGCAGCAGTAGCAGCAGCAGCAGCAGCGGCACGCAGCAGCAGCAACGGCACGCAGCAGCAGCAGCAGCAGCACGCATCAGCAGCACGCAGCAGCAGCAGCAGCACGCAGCAGCAGCAGCAGCACGCAGCAGCAGCACGCAGCAGCAGCAGCGGCACGGAGCAGCAGCAGCGGCACGCAGCAGCAGCAGCAGCACGCAGCAGCAGCACGCAGCAGCAGCAGCAGCACGCAGCAGCAGCAGCAGCACGATGCAGCAGCAGCAGCACGCAGCAGCAGCAGTAGCACGCAGCAGCACGCAGCAGCAGCACGCAGCAGCAGCAGCAGCAGCAGCAGCAGCAGCAGCAGCAGCAGCAGCAGCAGCAGCAGCACGCAGCAGCAGCAGCACGCAGCAGCAGTAGCATGCAGCAGCAGCAGCAGCACGCAGCAGCAGCAGCGGCACGCAGCTTCAGCAGCGGCACGCAGCAGCAGCAGCGGCACGCAGCAGCAGCAGCGGCACGGAGCAGCAGCAGCGGCACGCAGCAGCAGCAGCAGCACGCAGCAGCAGCACGCAGCAGCAGCAGCAGCACGCAGCAGTAGCAGCAGCAGCACGCAGCAGCAGCAGCACCAGCACGCAGCAGCAGCAGCAGCACGCAGCAGCAGCAGCACGCAGCAGCAGCAGCACGCAGCAGCAGCAGCGGCACGCAGCAGCAGCAGCAGCACGCAGCAGCAGCAGCAGCACGCAGCAGCAGCAGCAGCACGCAGCAGCAGCAACAGCACGCAGCAGCACGCAGCAGCAGCAGCAGCACGCAGCAGCAGCAGCGGCACGCAGCAGCAGCAGCGGCACGCAGCAGCAGCAGCGGCACGCAGCAGCAGCAGCAGCACGCAGCAGCAGCACGCAGCAGCAGCAGCACGCAGCAGCAGCAGCGGCACGCCGCAGCAGCAGCGGCACGCAGCAGCAGCAGCGGCACGCAGCAGCAGCAGCAACACGCAGCAGCAGCAGCGGCACGCAGCAGCAGCAGCGGCACGCAGCATCAGCAGCGGCACGCAGCAGCAGCAGCGGCACGCAGCAGCAGCAGCGGCACGCAGCAGCAGCAGCGGCACGCAGCAGCAGCAGCAGCAGCAGGCAGCAGCAGCACGCAGCAGCAGGCAGCAGCAGCAGCACGCAGCAGCAGCAGCAGCAGCACGCATCAGCAGCACGCAGCAGCAGCAGCAGCACGCAGCAGCAGCAGCAGCATGCGGCAGCAGCAGCACGCAGCAGCAGCAGCAGCAGCAGCAGCAGCAGCAGCACGCAGCAGCAGCAGCACGCAGCATCAGCAGCAGCAGCAGCAGCAGCAGCACGCAGCAGCAGCAGCAGCACGCAGCAGCAGCAGCAGCACGCAGCAGCAGCAGCAGCACGCAGCAGCAGCAGCAACACGCAGCAGCAGCAGCGGCACGCAGCAGCAGCAGCGGCACGCAGCAGCAGCAGCAGCGGCACGCAGCATCAGCAGCGGCACGCAGCAGCAGCAGCGGCACGCAGCAGCAGCAGCGGCACGCAGCAGCAGCAGCGGCACGCAGCAGCAGCAGCAGCACGCAGCAGGAGCAGCAGCACGCAGCAGCAGCAGCACGCAGCAGCAGCAGCAGCAGCAGCACGCAGCAGCACGCAGCAGCAGCAGCGGCACGCAGCAGCAGCAGCGGCACGCAGCAGCAGCAGCGGCACGCAGCAGCAGCAGCGGCACGCAGCAGCAGCAGCGGCACGCAGCAGCAGCAGCAGCACGCAGCAGCAGCAGCAGCACGCAGCAGCAGCACGCAGCAGCAGCAGCAGCACGCAGCAGCAGCAGCAGCAGCACGCAGCTGCAGCAGCAGCAGCAGCACGCAGCAGCAGCACGCAGCAGCAGCAGCACGCAGCAGCAGCAGCAGCACGCAGCAGCAGCAGCAGCACGCAGCAGCGGCACGCAGCAGCAGCAGCGGCACGCAGCAGCAGCAGCGGCACGCAGCAGCAGCAGCGGCACGCAGCAGCAGCAGCAGCACGCAGCAGGAGCAGCAGCACGCAGCAGCAGCAGCACGCAGCAGCAGCAGCGGCACGCAGCAGCAGCAGCGGCACGCAGCAGCAGCAGCGGCACGCAGCAGCAGCAGCGGCACGCAGCAGCAGCAGCGGCACGCAGCAGCAGCAGCAGCACGCAGCAGCAGCAGCAGCACGCAGCAGCAGCACGCAGCAGCAGCAGCAGCACGCAGCAGCAGCAGCAGCACGCAGCAGCAGCAGCAGCAGCAGCACGCAGCAGCAGCAGCAGCACGCAGCAGCAGCAGCGGCACGCAGCAGCAGCAGCGGCACGCAGCAGCAGCAGCGGCACGCAGCAGCAGCAGCGGCACGCAGCAGCAGCAGCGGCACGCAGCAGCAGCAGCAGCACGCAGCAGCAGCAGCAGCACGCAGCAGCAGCACGCAGCAGCAGCAGCAGCACGCAGCAGCAGCAGCAGCTGCAGCATCAGCAGCACGCAGCAGCAGCAGCAGCAGCAGCACGCAGCAGCAGCAGCACGCAGCAGCAGCAGCAGCACGCAGCAGCAGCAGCAGCACGCAGCAGCAGCAGCAGCAGCAGCAGCAGCACGCAGCAGCAGCAGCAGCACGTAGCAGCAGCAGCAGCAGCAGGCAGCAGCAGCAGCACGCAGCAGCAGCAGCAGCAGCACGCATCAGCAGCACGCAGCAGCAGCAGCAGCACGCAGCAGCAGCAGCAGCATGCGGCAGCAGCAGCACGCAGCAGCAGCAGCAGCAGCAGCAGCAGCAGCACGCAGCAGCACGCAGCAGCAGCAGCACGCAGCATCAGCAGCAGCAGCAGCACGCAGCAGCAGCAGCAGCACGCAGCAGCAGCAGCAGCAGCACGCAGCAGCAGCAGCAGCAGCACGCAGCAGCAGCAGCAGCAGCACGCATCAGCAGCACGCAGCAGCAGCAGCAGCACGCAGCAGCAGCAGCAGCAGCACGCAGCAGCAGCAGCAGCAGCAGCTGCAGCAGCAGCAGCAGCAGCAGCACGCAGCAGCAGCAGCACGCAGCAGCAGCACGCAGCAGCAGCAGCGGCACGGAGCAGCAGCAGCGGCACGCAGCAGCAGCAGCAGCACGCAGCAGCAGCACGCAGCAGCAGCAGCAGCACGCAGCAGCTGCAGCAGCACGCAGCAGCAGCAGCAGCACGCAGCAGCAGCAGTAGCACGCAGCAGCACGCAGCAGCAGCAGCAGCACGCAGCAGCAGCAGCAGCAGCAGCAGCAGCAGCAGCAGCACGCATCAGCAGCACGCAGCAGCAGCAGCAGCACGCAGCAGCAGCACGCAGCAGCAGCAGCAGCAGCACGCAGCAGCAGCAGCAGCAGCACGCATCAGCAGCACGCAGCAGCAGCAGCAGCACGCAGCAGCAGCAGCAGCATGCAGCAGCAGCAGCACGCAGCAGCAGCAGCACGCAGCAGCATCACCAGCAGCAGCAGCACGCAGCAGCAGCAGCAGCAGCAGCACGCAGCAGCAGCAGCAGCACGCAGCAGCAGCAGCAGCAGCACGCAGCAGCAGCAGCACGCAGCAGCAGCACGCAGCAGCAGCAGCGGCACGGAGCAGCAGCAGCGGCACGCAGCAGCAGCAGCAGCACGCAGCAGCAGCACGCAGCAGCAGCAGCAGCACGCAGCAGCTGCAGCAGCACGCAGCAGCAGCAGCAGCACGCAGCAGCAGCAGTAGCACGCAGCAGCACGCAGCAGCAGCAGCAGCACGCAGCAGCAGCAGCAGCAGCAGCAGCAGCAGCAGCAGCAGCACGCATCAGCAGCACGCAGCAGCAGCAGCAGCACGCAGCAGCAGCACGCAGCAGCAGCAGCAGCAGCACGCAGCAGCAGCAGCAGCAGCACGCATCAGCAGCACGCAGCAGCAGCAGCAGCACGCAGCAGCAGCAGCAGCATGCAGCAGCAGCAGCACGCAGCAGCAGCAGCACGCAGCAGCATCACCAGCAGCAGCAGCACGCAGCTGCAGCACGCAGCAGCAGCAGCAGCACGCAGCAGCAGCAGCAGCACGCAGCAGCAGCACGCAGCAGCAGCACGCAGCAGCAGCAGCAGCACGCAGCAGCAGCAGCGGCACGCAGCAGCAGCGGCAGCACGCAGCAGCAGCACGCAGCAGCAGCAGCGGCACGCAGCAGCAGCAGCGGCACGCAGCAGCAGCAGCGGCACGCAGCAGCAGCAGCGCCACGCAGCAGCAGCAGCGGCACGCAGCAGCAGCCGCGGCACGCAGCAGCAGCAGCGGCACGCAGCAGCAGCAGCGGCACGCAGCAGCAGCAGCGGCACGCAGCAGCAGCAGCGGCACGCAGCAGCAGCAGCAGCAGCAGCAGCACGCAGCAGCAGCAGCAGCAGCAGCACGCAGCAGCAGCAGCAGCAGCACGCAGCAGCAGCAGCAGCAGCAGCAGCAGCACGCAGCTGCAGCACGCAGCAGCAGCAGCAGCACGCAGCAGCAGCAGCAGCACGCAGCAGCAGCACGCAGCAGCAGCAGCAGCACGCAGCAGCAGCAGCAGCACGCAGCAGCAGCACGCAGCAGCAGCACGCAGCAGCAGCAGCAGCACGCAGCAGCAGCAGCGGCACGCAGCAGCAGCAGCGGCACGCAGCAGCAGCAGCGGCACGCAGCAGCAGCAGCGCCACGCAGCAGCAGCAGCGGCACGCAGCAGCAGCCGCGGCACGCAGCAGCAGCAGCGGCACGCAGCAGCAGCAGCGGCACGCAGCAGCAGCAGCGGCACGCAGCAGCAGCAGCGGCACGCAGCAGCAGCAGCAGCAGCAGCAGCACGCAGCAGCAGCAGCAGCAGCACGCAGCAGCAGCAGCAGCAGCAGCACGCAGCAGCAGCAGCAGCAGCAGCACGCAGCAGCAGCAGCAGCAGCAGCAGCAGCACGCAGCAGCAGCAGCAGCAGCAGCACGCAGCAGCAGCAGCAGCAGCACGCAGCAGCAGCAGCAGCAGCACGCAGCAGCAGCAGCAGCACGCAGCAGCAGCAGCAGCACGCAGCAGAAGCAGCAGCACACAGCAGCAGCAGCAGCACGCAGCAGCAGCAGCAGCACGCAGCAGCAGCAGCAGCACGCAGCAGCAGCAGCAGCACGCAGCAGCAGCAGCAGCACGCAGCAGCAGCAGCAGCACGCAGCAGCAGCAGCAGCACGCAGCAGCAGCAGCAGCACGCAGCAGCAGCAGCAGCACGCAGCAGCAGCAGCAGCACGCAGCAGCACGCAGCAGCACGCAGCAGCAGCAGCAGCACGCAGCAGCAGCAGCAGCACGCAGCAGCAGCAGCAGCACGCAGCAGCAGCAGCAGCACGCAGCAGCAGCAGCAGCACGCAGCAGCACGCAGCAGCACGCAGCAGCAGCAGCAGCACGCAGCAGCAGCAGCGGCACGGAGCAGCAGCAGCGGCACGCAGCAGCAGCAGCAGCACGCAGCAGCAGCACGCAGCAGCAGCAGCAGCACGCAGCAGCTGCAGCAGCACGCAGCAGCAGCAGCAGCACGCAGCAGCAGCAGTAGCACGCAGCAGCACGCAGCAGCAGCAGCAGCACGCAGCAGCAGCAGCAGCAGCAGCAGCAGCAGCAGCACGCATCAGCAGCACGCAGCAGCAGCAGCAGCACGCAGCAGCAGCACGCAGCAGCAGCAGCAGCAGCACGCAGCAGCAGCAGCAGCAGCACGCATCAGCAGCACGCAGCAGCAGCAGCAGCACGCAGCAGCAGCAGCAGCATGCAGCAGCAGCAGCACGCAGCAGCAGCAGCACGCAGCAGCATCACCAGCAGCAGCAGCACGCAGCAGCAGCACGCAGCAGCAGCAGCAGCACGCAGCAGCAGCAGCAGCACGCAGCAGCAGCACGCAGCAGCAGCACGCAGCAGCAGCAGCAGCACGCAGCAGCATCAGCGGCACGCAGCAGCAGCGGCAGCACGCAGCAGCAGCACGCAGCAGCAGCACGCAGCAGCAGCACGCAGCAGCAGCAGCAGCACGCAGCAGCAGCAGCGGCACGCAGCAGCAGCAGCGGCACGCAGCAGCAGCAGCGGCACGCAGCAGCAGCAGCGCCACGCAGCAGCAGCAGCGGCACGCAGCAGCAGCCGCGGCACGCAGCAGCAGCAGCGGCACGCAGCAGCAGCAGCGGCACGCAGCAGCAGCAGCAGCAGCACGCAGCAGCAGCAGCAGCACGCAGCAGCAGCAGCAGCAGCAGCAGCACGCAGCAGCAGCAGCAGCAGCACGCAGCAGCAGCAGCAGCAGCAGTACGCAGCAGCAGCAGCAGCAGCAGCACGCAGCAGCAGCAGCAGCAGCAGCAGCAGCACGCAGCAGCAGCAGCAGCAGCAGCACGCAGCAGCAGCAGCAGCAGCACGCAGCAGCAGCAGCAGCAGCACGCAGCAGCAGCAGCAGCACGCAGCAGCAGCAGCAGCACGCAGCAGCAGCAGCAGCACACAGCAGCAGCAGCAGCACGCAGCAGCAGCAGCAGCACGCAGCAGCAGCAGCAGCACGCAGCAGCAGCAGCAGCACGCAGCAGCAGCAGCAGCACGCAGCAGCAGCAGCAGCACGCAGCAGCAGCAGCAGCACGCAGCAGCAGCAGCAGCACGCAGCAGCAGCAGCAGCACGCAGCAGCAGCAGCAGCACGCAGCAGCAGCAGCAGCACGCAGCAGCACGCAGCAGCACGCAGCAGCAGCAGCAGCACGCAGCAGCAGCAGCAGCAGCACGCAGCAGCAGCAGCAGCACGCAGCAGCAGCAGCAGCACGCAGCAGCAGCAGCAGCACGCAGCAGCAGCAGCAGCACGCAGCAGCAGCAGCAGCACGCAGCAGCAGCAGCAGCACGCAGCAGCAGCAGCAGCACGCAGCAGCAGCAGCAGCACGCAGCAGCAGCAGCAGCACGCAGCAGCAGCAGCAGCACGCAGCAGCACGCAGTAGCAGCAGCAGCACGCAGCAGCAGCAGCAGCACGCAGCAGCAGCAGCAGCACGCAGCAGCAGCAGCAGCACGCAGCAGCAGCAGCAGCACGCAGCAGCACGCAGCAGCAGCAGCAGCACGCAGCAGCAGCAGCAGCACGCAGCAGCAGCAGCAGCACGCAGCAGCAGCAGCAGCTCGCAGCAGCAGCAGCAGCACGCAGCAGCAGCAGCAGCACGCAGCAGCAGCAGCAGCAGCAGCACGCAGCAGCAGCAGCAGCAGCAGCACGCAGCAGCAGCAGCAGCAGCAGCACGCAGCAGCAGCAGCAGCAGCAGCAGCACGCAGCAGCAGCAGCGTCACGCAGCAGCAGCAGCGGCACGCAGCAGCAGCAGCGGCACGCAGCAGCAGCAGCGGCACGCAGCAGCAGCAGAGGCACGCAGCAGCAGCAGCGGCACGCAGCAGCAGCGGCGGCACGCAGCAGCAGCGGCGGCACGCAGCAGCAGCAGCGGCACGCAGCAGCAGCAGCGGCACGCAGCAGCAGCAGAGGCACGCAGCAGCAGCAGCGGCACGCAGCAGCAGCGGCGGCACGCAGCAGCAGCAGCAGCACGCAGCAGCAGCAGCACGCAGCAGCAGTAGCACGCAGCAGCAGCAGCAGCACGCAGCAGCAGCAGCGGCACGCAGCTTCAGCAGCGGCACGCAGCAGCAGCAGCGGCACGCAGCAGCAGCAGCGGCACGGAGCAGCAGCAGCGGCACGCAGCAGCAGCAGCAGCACGCAGCAGCAGCACGCAGCAGCAGCAGCAGCACGCAGCAGTAGCAGCAGCAGCACGCAGCAGCAGCAGCAGCACCAGCACGCAGCAGCAGCACGCAGCAGCAGCAGCACGCAGCAGCAGCAGCGGCACGCAGCAGCAGCAGCGGCACGCAGCAGCAGCAGCGGCACGCAGCAGCAGCAGCAGCACGCAGCAGCAGCACGCAGCAGCAGCACGCAGCAGCAGCAGCACGCAGCAGCAGCAGCGGCACGCCGCAGCAGCAGCGGCACGCAGCAGCAGCAGCGGCACGCAGCAGCAGCAGCGGCACGCAGCATCAGCAGCGGCACGCAGCAGCAGCAGCGGCACGCAGCAGCAGCAGCGGCACGCAGCAGCAGCAGCGGCACGCAGCAGCAGCAGCAGCAGCAGGCAGCAGCAGCAGGCAGCAGCAGGCAGCAGCAGCAGCACGCAGCAGCAGCAGCAGCAGCACGCATCAGCAGCACGCAGCAGCAGCAGCAGCACGCAGCAGCAGCAGCAGCACGCAGCAGCAGCAGCAGCAGCAGCAGCAGCAGCAGCAGCAGCAGCAGCAGCAGCACGCAGCAGCAGCAGCACGCAGCATCAGCAGCAGCAGCAGCACGCAGCAGCAGCAGCAGCACGCAGCAGCAGCAGCAGCAGCACGCAGCAGCAGCAGCAGCAGCAGCACGCAGCAGCAGCAGCAGCAGCACGCATCAGCAGCACGCAGCAGCAGCAGCAGCACGCAGCAGCAGCAGCAGCATGCAGCAGCAGCAGCACGCAGCAGCAGCAGCAGCAGCAGCAGCAGCAGCACGCAGCAGCAGCAGCACGCAGCAGCAGCACGCAGCAGCAGCAGCGGCACGGAGCAGCAGCAGCGGCACGCAGCAGCAGCAGCAGCACGCAGCAGCAGCACGCAGCAGCAGCAGCAGCACGCAGCAGCAGCAGCAGCACGCAGCAGCAGCAGCAGCACGCAGCAGCAGCAGTAGCACGCAGCAGCACGCAGCAGCAGCAGCAGCACGCAGCAGCAGCAGCAGCACGGAGCAGCAGCAGCGGCACGCAGCAGCAGCAGCAGCACGCAGCAGCAGCACGCAGCAGCAGCAGCAGCACGCAGCAGCAGCAGCAGCACGCAGCAGCAGCAGCAGCACGCAGCAGCAGCAGTAGCACGCAGCAGCACGCAGTAGCACGCAGCAGCACGCAGCAGCAGCAGCAGCACGCAGCAGCAGCAGCAGCAGCAGCACGCATCAGCAGCACGCAGCAGCAGCAGCAGCACGCAGCAGCAGCACGCAGCAGCAGCAGCAGCAGCACGCAGCAGCAGCAGCAGCAGCACGCATCAGCAGCACGCAGCAGCAGCAGCAGCACGCAGCAGCAGCAGCAGCATGCAGCAGCAGCAGCACGCAGCAGCAGCAGCACGCAGCAGCATCACCAGCAGCAGCAGCACGCAGCAGCAGCACGCAGCAGCAGCAGCAGCACGCAGCAGCAGCAGCAGCACGCAGCAGCAGCAGCAGCACGCAGCAGCAGCAGCAGCACGCAGCAGCAGCAGCAGCACGCAGCAGCAGCAGCGGCAGCACGCAGCAGCAGCACGCAGCAGCAGCACGCAGCAGCAGCACGCAGCAGCAGCAGCAGCAGCACGCAGCAGCAGCAGCAGCACGCAGCAGCAGCACGCAGCAGCAGCAGCACGCAGCAGCAGCAGCAGCAGCACGCAGCAGCAGCAGCAGCAGCACGCAGCAGCAGCAGCAGCAGCGGCACGCATTAGCAGCAGCGGCACGCAGCAGCAGCAGCGGCACGCAGCAGCAGCAGCGCCACGCAGCAGCAGCAGCGGCACGCAGCAGCAGCAGCGCCACGCAGCAGCAGCAGCGGCACGCAGCAGCAGCCGCGGCACGCAGCAGCAGCAGCGGCACGCAGCAGCAGCAGCGGCACGCAGCAGCAGCAGCAGCAGCAGCAGCACGCAGCAGCAGCAGCAGCAGCACGCAGCAGCAGCAGCAGCACGCAGCAGCAGCAGCAGCAGCAGCAGCAGCACGCAGCAGCAGCAGCAGCAGCAGCAGCAGCACGCAGCAGCAGCAGCACGCAGCAGCAGCAGCAGCAGCACGCAGCAGCAGCAGCAGCAGCACGCAGCAGCAGCAGCAGCACGCAGCAGCAGCAGCAGCACGCAGCAGCAGCAGCAGCACGCAGCAGCAGCAGCAGCACGCAGCAGCAGCAGCAGCACGCAGCAGCAGCACGCAGCAGCAGCAGCAGCAGCACGCAGCAGCAGCAGCAGCACGCAGCAGCAGCACGCAGCAGCAGCAGCAGCAGCACGCAGCAGCAGCACGCAGCAGCAGCAGCACGCAGCAGCAGCAGCAGCACGCAGCAGCAGCAGCAGCACGCAGCAGCAGCAGCACGCAGCAGCACCAGCAGCACGCAGCAGCAGCAGCACGCAGCAGCAGCAGCACGCAGCAGCAGCAGCAGCAGCACGCAGCAGCAGCAGCAGCAGCACGCAGCAGCAGCAGCAGCAGCACGCAGCAGCAGCAGCAGCAGCAGCACGCAGCAGCAGCAGCAGCACGCAGCAGCAGCACGCAGCAGCAGCAGCAGCAGCAGCAGCAGCAGCAGCAGCAGCACGCAGCAGCAGCACGCAGCAGCAGCAGCAGCACGCAGCAGCAGCAGCAGCAGCACGCAGCAGCAGCAGCAGCAGCACGCAGCAGCAGCACGCAGCAGCAGCAGCACGCAGCAGCAGCAGCAGCACGCAGCAGCAGCAGCACGCAGCAGCAGCAGCAGCAGCAGCACGCAGCAGCAGCAGCAGCAGCAGCAGCAGCAGCAGCACGCAGCAGCAGCAGCAGCAGCACGCAGCAGCACGCAGCAGCAGCAACAGCAGCAGCAGCAGCAGCAGCAGCAGCACGCAGCAGCAGCAGCAGCACGCAGTAGCAGCAGCAGCACGCAGCAGCAGCAGCAGCAGCACGCAGTAGCAGCAGCAGCACGCAGTAGCAGCAGCAGCACGCAGCAGCAGCAGCAGCAGCACGCAGCAGCAGCACGCAGCAGCAGCACGCAGCAGCAGCACGCAGCAGCAGCAGCAGCACGCAGCAGCAGCAGCAGCACGCAGCAGCAGCACGCAGCACGCAGCACGCAGCACGCAGCAGCAGCAGCAGCACGCAGCAGCAGCAGCAGCACGCAGCAGCAGCACGCAGCAGCAGCAGCAGCACCAGCACGCAGCAGCAGCAGCAGCAGCACGCAGCAGCAGCAGCACGCAGCAGCAGCAGCGGCACGCAGCAGCAGCAGCGGCACGCAGCAGCAGCAGCGGCACGCAGCAGCAGCAGCAGCACGCAGCAGCAGCACGCAGCAGCAGCAGCACGCAGCAGCAGCAGCGGCACGCCGCAGCAGCAGCGGCACGCAGCAGCAGCAGCAACACGCAGCAGCAGCAGCGGCACGCAGCAGCAGCAGCGGCACGCAGCATCAGCAGCGGCACGCAGCAGCAGCAGCGGCACGCAGCAGCAGCAGCGGCACGCAGCAGCAGCAGCAGCAGCAGGCAGCAGCAGCACGCAGCAGCACTCAGCAGCAGCAGCACGCAGCAGCAGCAGCAGCAGCACGCATCAGCAGCACGCAGCAGCAGCAGCAGCACGCAGCAGCAGCAGCAGCAGCAGCACGCAGCAGCAGCAGCAGCAGCAGCAGCAGCACGCAGCAGCAGCAGCAGCAGCAGCACGCAGCAGCAGCAGCAGCAGCACGCAGCAGCAGCAGCAGCAGCACGCAGCAGCAGCAGCAGCACGCAGCAGCAGCAGCAGCACGCAGCAGCAGCAGCAGCACGCAGCAGCAGCAGCAGCACGCAGCAGCAGCAGCAGCACGCAGCAGCAGCACGCAGCAGCAGCAGCAGCAGCACGCAGCAGCAGCACGCAGCAGCAGCAGCACGCAGCAGCAGCAGCAGCACGCAGCAGCAGCAGCAGCACGCAGCAGCAGCAGCACGCAGCAGCAGCAGCAGCAGCAGCACGCAGCAGCAGCACGCAGCAGCAGCACGCAGCAGCAGCACGCAGCAGCAGCAGCACGCAGCAGCAGCAGCAGCACGCAGCAGCACCAGCAGCACGCAGCAGCAGCAGCACGCAGCAGCAGCAGCACGCAGCAGCAGCAGCAGCAGCACGCAGCAGCAGCAGCAGCACGCAGCAGCAGCACGCAGCAGCAGCAGCACGCAGCAGCAGCAGCACGCAGCAGCAGCACGCAGCAGCAGCAGCAGCAGCACGCAGCAGCAGCAGCAGCAGCAGCACGCAGCAGCAGCAGCGGCACGCAGTAGCAGCAGCAGCACGCAGTAGCAGCAGCAGCACGCAGCAGCAGCAGCAGCAGCACGCAGCAGCAGCACGCAGCAGCAGCACGCAGCAGCAGCACGCAGCAGCAGCAGCAGCACGCAGCAGCAGCAGCAGCACGCAGCAGCAGCACGCAGCACGCAGCACGCAGCACGCAGCAGCAGCAGCAGCACGCAGCAGCAGCAGCAGCACGCAGCAGCAGCACGCAGCAGCAGCAGCAGCACCAGCACGCAGCAGCAGCAGCAGCAGCACGCAGCAGCAGCAGCACGCAGCAGCAGCAGCGGCACGCAGCAGCAGCAGCGGCACGCAGCAGCAGCAGCGGCACGCAGCAGCAGCAGCAGCACGCAGCAGCAGCACGCAGCAGCAGCAGCACGCAGCAGCAGCAGCGGCACGCCGCAGCAGCAGCGGCACGCAGCAGCAGCAGCAACACGCAGCAGCAGCAGCGGCACGCAGCAGCAGCAGCGGCACGCAGCATCAGCAGCGGCACGCAGCAGCAGCAGCGGCACGCAGCAGCAGCAGCGGCACGCAGCAGCAGCAGCAGCAGCAGCAGGCAGCAGCAGCACGCAGCAGCAGGCAGCAGCAGCAGCACGCAGCAGCAGCAGCAGCAGCACGCATCAGCAGCACGCAGCAGCAGCAGCAGCACGCAGCAGCAGCAGCAGCAGCAGCACGCAGCAGCAGCAGCAGCAGCAGCAGCAGCACGCAGCAGCAGCAGCAGCAGCAGCACGCAGCAGCAGCAGCAGCAGCACGCAGCAGCAGCAGCAGCAGCACGCAGCAGCAGCAGCGGCACGCAGCAGCAGCAGCGGCACGCAGCATCAGCAGCGGCACGCAGCAGCAGCAGCGGCACGCAGCAGCAGCAGCGGCACGCAGCAGCAGCAGCAGCAGCAGGCAGCAGCAGCACGCAGCAGCAGGCAGCAGCAGCAGCACGCAGCAGCAGCAGCAGCAGCACGCATCAGCAGCACGCAGCAGCAGCAGCAGCACGCAGCAGCAGCAGCAGCAGCAGCACGCAGCAGCAGCAGCAGCAGCAGCAGCAGCAGCAGCAGCAGCACGCAGCAGCAGCAGCAGCAGCAGCACGCAGCAGCAGCAGCAGCAGCACGCAGCAGCAGCAGCAGCAGCACGCAGCAGCAGCAGCAGCACGCAGCAGCAGCAGCAGCACGCAGCAGCAGCAGCAGCACGCAGCAGCAGCAGCAGCACGCAGCAGCAGCAGCAGCACGCAGCAGCAGCACGCAGCAGCAGCAGCAGCAGCACGCAGCAGCAGCACGCAGCAGCAGCAGCACGCAGCAGCAGCAGCAGCAGCAGCACGCAGCAGCAGCAGCAGCACGCAGCAGCAGCAGCACGCAGCAGCAGCAGCAGCAGCAGCACGCAGCAGCAGCACGCAGCAGCAGCACGCAGCAGCAGCAGCACGCAGCAGCAGCAGCAGCACGCAGCAGCACCAGCAGCACGCAGCAGCAGCAGCACGCAGCAGCAGCAGCACGCAGCAGCAGCAGAAGCAGCACGCAGCAGCAGCAGCAGCACGCAGCAGCAGCACGCAGCAGCAGCAGCACGCAGCAGCAGCAGCACGCAGCAGCAGCAGCAGCAGCACGCAGCAGCAGCAGCAGCAGCACGCAGCAGCAGCAGCAGCAGCACGCAGCAGCAGCAGCAGCAGCAGCACGCAGCAGCAGCAGCGGCACGCATTAGCAGCAGCGGCACGCAGCAGCAGCAGCGGCACGCAGCAGCAGCAGCGCCACGCAGCAGCAGCAGCGGCACGCAGCAGCAGCAGCGCCACGCAGCAGCAGCAGCGGCACGCAGCAGCAGCCGCGGCACGCAGCAGCAGCAGCGGCACGCAGCAGCAGCAGCGGCACGCAGCAGCAGCAGCAGCAGCAGCAGCAGCAGGCAGCAGCAGCACGCAGCAGCAGGCAGCAGCAGCAGCACGCAGCAGCAGCAGCAGCAGCACGCATCAGCAGCACGCAGCAGCAGCAGCAGCACGCAGCAGCAGCAGCAGCATGCGGCAGCAGCAGCACGCAGCAGCAGCAGCAGCAGCAGCAGCAGCAGCAGCAGCAGCAGCACGCAGCAGCAGCAGCACGCAGCATCAGCAGCAGCAGCAGCACGCAGCAGCAGCAGCAGCACGCAGCAGCAGCAGCAGCAGCACGCAGCAGCAGCAGCAGCAGCAGCACGCAGCAGCAGCAGCAGCAGCACGCATCAGCAGCACGCAGCAGCAGCAGCAGCACGCAGCAGCAGCAGCAGCATGCAGCAGCAGCAGCACGCAGCAGCAGCAGCAGCAGCAGCAGCTGCAGCAGCAGCAGCAGCAGCACGCAGCACGCAGCAGCAGCAGCAGCTCGCAGCAGCAGCAGCAGCACGCAGCAGCAGCAGCAGCACGCAGCAGCAGCAGCAGCACGCAGCAGCAGCAGCAGCACGCAGCAGCAGCAGCGGCAGCACGCAGCAGCAGCACGCAGCAGCAGCACGCAGCAGCAGCAGCAGCACGCAGCAGCAGCAGCGGCACGCATTAGCAGCAGCGGCACGCAGCAGCAGCAGCGGCACGCAGCAGCAGCAGCGCCACGCAGCAGCAGCAGCGGCACGCAGCAGCAGCCGCGGCACGCAGCAGCAGCAGCGGCACGCAGCAGCAGCAGCGGCACGCAGCAGCAGCAGCAGCAGCACGCAGCAGCAGCAGCAGCACGCAGCAGCAGCAGCAGCAGCAGCAGCACGCAGCAGCAGCAGCAGCAGCACGCAGCAGCAGCAGCAGCACGCAGCAGCAGCAGCAGCAGCAGCACGCAGCAGCAGCAGCAGCAGCAGCAGCAGCAGCAGCAGCAGCAGCACGCAGCAGCAGCAGCAGCAGCAGCACGCAGCAGCAGCAGCAGCAGCACGCAGCAGCAGCAGCAGCAGCACGCAGCAGCAGCAGCAGCAGCAGCACGCAGCAGCAGCAGCAGCACGCAGCAGCAGCAGCAGCACGCAGCAGCAGCAGCAGCACGCAGCAGCAGCAGCAGCACGCAGCAGCAGCACGCAGCAGCAGCAGCAGCAGCACGCAGCAGCAGCACGCAGCAGCAGCAGCACGCAGCAGCAGCAGCAGCACGCAGCAGCAGCAGCAGCACGCAGCAGCCGCAGCACGCAGCAGCAGCAGCACGCAGCAGCAGCACGCAGCAGCACGCAGCAGCAGCAGCACGCAGCAGCAGCAGCAGCACGCAGCAGCAGCAGCAGCACGCAGCAGCAGCAGCAGCACGCAGCAGCAGCAGCAGCACGCAGCAGCAGCAGCAGCACGCAGCAGCAGCAGCAGCAGCAGCAGCAGCAGCAGCAGCAGCACGCAGCAGCAGCAGCACGCAGCAGCAGCAGCAGCACGCAGCAGCAGCAGCAGCAGCACGCAGCAGCAGCAGCAGCACGCAGCAGCAGCAGCAGCACGCAGCAGCAGCAGCAGCAGCACGCAGCAGCAGCAGCAGCACGCAGCAGCAGCAGCAGTACGCAGCAGCAGCAGCAGCACGCAGCAGCAGCAGCAGCACGCAGCAGCAGCAGCGGCACGCAGCACCAGCAGCGGCACGCAGCACCAGCAGCAGCACGCAGCAGCAGCAGCAGCACGCAGCAGCAGCAGCAGCACGCAGCAGCAGCAGCAACACGCAGCAGCAGCAGCGGCACGCAGCAGCAGCAGCACGCAGCAGCAGCAGCACGCAGCAGCAGCAGCAGCACGCAGCAGCAGCAGCAGCACGCAGCAGCAGCAGCAGCACGCAGCAGCAGCAGCAGCACGCAGCAGCAGCAGCAGCAGCAGCACGCAGCAGCAGCAGCAGCACGCAGCAGCAGCAGCAGTACGCAGCAGCAGCAGCAGCACGCAGCAGCAGCAGCAGCACGCAGCAGCAGCAGCGGCACGCAGCACCAGCAGCGGCACGCAGCACCAGCAGCAGCACGCAGCAGCAGCACGCAGCAGCAGCAGCAGCACGCAGCAGCAGCAGCAGCAGCACGCAGCAGCAGCAGCAGCAGCACGCAGCAGCAGCACGCAGCAGCAGCAGCACGCAGCAGCAGCAGCAGCACGCAGCGGCAGCAGCACGCAGCAGCAGCAGCAGCAGCAGCACGCAGCAGCAGCAGCAGCAGCACGCAGCAGCAGCAGCACGCAGCAGCACGCAGCAGCAGCAACAGCAGCAGCAGCAGCAGCAGCAGCAGCACGCAGCAGCAGCAGCAGCACGCAGTAGCAGCAGCAGCACGCAGCAGCAGCAGCAGCAGCACGCAGTAGCAGCAGCAGCACGCACTAGCAGCAGCAGCACGCAGCAGCAGCAGCAGCAGCACGCAGCAGCAGCAGCAGCACGCAGCAGCAGCACGCAGCAGCAGCAGCAGCAGCAACACACAGCAGCAGCAGCGGCACGCAGCAGCAGCAGCGGCACGCAGCATCAGCAGCGGCACGCAGCAGCAGCAGCAGCACGCAGCAGCAGCAGCGGCACGCAGCAGCAGCAGCAGCAGCAGGCAGCAGCAGCAGGCAGCAGCAGCACGCAGCAGCAGGCAGCAGCAGCAGCACGCAGCAGCAGCAGCAGCAGCACGCATCAGCAGCACGCAGCAGCAGCAGCAGCACGCAGCAGCAGCAGCAGCAGCAGCACGCAGCAGCAGCAGCAGCAGCAGCAGCAGCACGCAGCAGCAGCAGCAGCAGCAGCACGCAGCAGCAGCAGCAGCAGCACGCAGCAGCAGCAGCAGCAGCACGCAGCAGCAGCAGCAGCACGCAGCAGCAGCAGCAGCACGCAGCAGCAGCAGCAGCACGCAGCAGCAGCAGCAGCACGCAGCAGCAGCAGCAGCACGCAGCAGCAGCACGCAGCAGCAGCAGCAGCAGCACGCAGCAGCAGCACGCAGCAGCAGCAGCACGCAGCAGCAGCAGCAGCACGCAGCAGCAGCAGCAGCACGCAGCAGCAGCAGCACGCAGCAGCAGCAGCAGCAGCAGCACGCAGCAGCAGCACGCAGCAGCAGCACGCAGCAGCAGCACGCAGCAGCAGCAGCACGCAGCAGCAGCAGCAGCACGCAGCAGCACCAGCAGCACGCAGCAGCAGCAGCACGCAGCAGCAGCAGCACGCAGCAGCAGCAGCAGCAGCACGCAGCAGCAGCAGCAGCACGCAGCAGCAGCACGCAGCAGCAGCAGCACGCAGCAGCAGCAGCACGCAGCAGCAGCAGCAGCAGCACGCAGCAGCAGCAGCAGCAGCACGCAGCAGCAGCAGCAGCAGCAGCACGCAGCAGCAGCAGCGGCACGCATTAGCAGCAGCGGCACGCAGCAGCAGCAGCGGCACGCAGCAGCAGCAGCGCCACGCAGCAGCAGCAGCGGCACGCAGCAGCAGCAGCGCCACGCAGCAGCAGCAGCGGCACGCAGCAGCAGCCGCGGCACGCAGCAGCAGCAGCGGCACGCAGCAGCAGCAGCGGCACGCAGCAGCAGCAGCAGCAGCAGCAGCACGCAGCAGCAGCACGCAGCAGCAGCAGCAGCACGCAGCAGCAGCAGCAGCAGCAGCACGCAGCAGCAGCAGCAGCAGCAGCAGCAGCAGCACGCAGCAGCAGCAGCAGCAGCAGCACGCAGCAGCAGCAGCAGCAGCACGCAGCAGCAGCAGCAGCAGCACGCAGCAGCAGCAGCAGCAGCAGCACGCAGCAGCAGCAGCAGCACGCAGCAGCAGCAGCAGCACGCAGCAGCAGCAGCAGCACGCAGCAGCAGCAGCAGCACGCAGCAGCAGCACGCAGCAGCAGCAGCAGCAGCACGCAGCAGCAGCACGCAGCAGCAGCAGCACGCAGCAGCAGCAGCAGCACGCAGCAGCAGCAGCAGCACGCAGCAGCAGCAGCACGCAGAAGCAGCAGCAGCAGCAGCACGCAGCAGCAGCACGCAGCAGCAGCACGCAGCAGCAGCACGCAGCAGCAGCAGCACGCAGCAGCAGCAGCAGCACGCAGCAGCACCAGCAGCACGCAGCAGCAGCAGCACGCAGCAGCAGCAGCACGCAGCAGCAGCAGCAGCAGCACGCAGCAGCAGCAGCAGCACGCAGCAGCAGCACGCAGCAGCAGCAGCACGCAGCAGCAGCAGCAGCAGCACGCAGCAGCAGCAGCAGCAGCACGCAGCAGCAGCAGCAGCAGCAGCACGCAGCAGCAGCAGCAGCACGCAGCAGCAGCAGCAGCACGCAGCAGCAGCACGCAGCAGCAGCAGCAGCAGCAGCAGCAGCAGCAGCAGCAGCACGCAGCAGCAGCACGCAGCAGCAGCAGCACGCAGCAGCAGCAGCAGCAGCACGCAGCAGCAGCAGCAGCAGCACGCAGCAGCAGCACGCAGCAGCAGCAGCACGCAGCAGCAGCAGCAGCACGCAGCAGCAGCAGCACGCAGCAGCAGCAGCAGCAGCAGCACGCAGCAGCAGCAGCAGCAGCAGCAGCAGCAGCAGCACGCAGCAGCAGCAGCAGCAGCACGCAGCAGCACGCAGCAGCAGCAACAGCAGCAGCAGCAGCAGCACCAGCACGCAGCAGCAGCAGCAGCAGCACGCAGCAGCAGCAGCACGCAGCAGCAGCAGCGGCACGCAGCAGCAGCAGCGGCACGCAGCAGCAGCAGCGGCACGCAGCAGCAGCAGCAGCACGCAGCAGCAGCACGCAGCAGCAGCAGCACGCAGCAGCAGCAGCACGCAGCAGCAGCAGCGGCACGCCGCAGCAGCAGCGGCACGCAGCAGCAGCAGCAACACGCAGCAGCAGCAGCGGCACGCAGCAGCAGCAGCGGCACGCAGCATCAGCAGCGGCACGCAGCAGCAGCAGCGGCACGCAGCAGCAGCAGCGGCACGCAGCAGCAGCAGCGGCACGCAGCAGCAGCAGCAGCAGCAGGCAGCAGCAGCACGCAGCAGCAGGCAGCAGCAGCAGCACGCAGCAGCAGCAGCAGCAGCACGCATCAGCAGCACGCAGCAGCAGCAGCAGCACGCAGCAGCAGCAGCAGCATGCGGCAGCAGCAGCACGCAGCAGCAGCAGCAGCAGCAGCAGCAGCAGCAGCAGCAGCAGCAGCAGCAGCAGCACGCAGCAGCAGCAGCACGCAGCATCAGCAGCAGCAGCAGCACGCAGCAGCAGCAGCAGCACGCAGCAGCAGCAGCAGCAGCACGCAGCAGCAGCAGCAGCAGCAGCACGCAGCAGCAGCAGCAGCAGCACGCATCAGCAGCACGCAGCAGCAGCAGCAGCACGCAGCAGCAGCAGCAGCATGCAGCAGCAGCAGCACGCAGCAGCAGCAGCAGCAGCAGCAGCTGCAGCAGCAGCAGCAGCAGCACGCAGCACGCAGCAGCAGCAGCAGCTCGCAGCAGCAGCAGCAGCACGCAGCAGCAGCAGCACGCAGCAGCAGCAGCAGCACGCAGCAGCAGCAGCAGCACGCAGCAGCAGCAGCAGCACGCAGCAGCAGCAGCGGCAGCACGCAGCAGCAGCACGCAGCAGCAGCACGCAGCAGCAGCAGCAGCACGCAGCAGCAGCAGCGGCACGCATTAGCAGCAGCGGCACGCAGCAGCAGCAGCGGCACGCAGCAGCAGCAGCGCCACGCAGCAGCAGCAGCGGCACGCAGCAGCAGCCGCGGCACGCAGCAGCAGCAGCGGCACGCAGCAGCAGCAGCGGCACGCAGCAGCAGCAGCAGCAGCACGCAGCAGCAGCAGCAGCACGCAGCAGCAGCAGCAGCAGCACGCAGCAGCAGCAGCAGCAGCACGCAGCAGCAGCAGCAGCACGCAGCAGCAGCAGCAGCAGCAGCACGCAGCAGCAGCAGCAGCAGCAGCAGCAGCAGCAGCAGCACGCAGCAGCAGCAGCAGCAGCAGCACGCAGCAGCAGCAGCAGCAGCACGCAGCAGCAGCAGCAGCAGCACGCAGCAGCAGCAGCAGCAGCAGCACGCAGCAGCAGCAGCAGCACGCAGCAGCAGCAGCAGCACGCAGCAGCAGCAGCAGCACGCAGCAGCAGCAGCAGCACGCAGCAGCAGCAGCAGCACGCAGCAGCAGCAGCAGCACGCAGCAGCAGCAGCAGCACGCAGCAGCAGCACGCAGCAGCAGCAGCAGCAGCACGCAGCAGCAGCACGCAGCAGCAGCAGCACGCAGCAGCAGCAGCAGCACGCAGCAGCAGCAGCAGCACGCAGCAGCCGCAGCACGCAGCAGCAGCAGCACGCAGCAGCAGCACGCAGCAGCACGCAGCAGCAGCAGCACGCAGCAGCAGCAGCAGCACGCAGCAGCAGCAGCAGCACGCAGCAGCAGCAGCAGCACGCAGCAGCAGCAGCAGCACGCAGCAGCAGCAGCAGCACGCAGCAGCAGCAGCAGCAGCAGCAGCAGCACGCAGCAGCAGCAGCAGCACGCAGCAGCAGCAGCAGCACGCAGCAGCAGCAGCAGCACGCAGCAGCAGCAGCAGCACGCAGCAGCAGCAGCAGCAGCAGCACGCAGCAGCAGCAGCAGCACGCAGCAGCAGCAGCAGTACGCAGCAGCAGCAGCAGCACGCAGCAGCAGCAGCAGCACGCAGCAGCAGCAGCGGCACGCAGCACCAGCAGCGGCACGCAGCACCAGCAGCAGCACGCAGCAGCAGCAGCAGCACGCAGCAGCAGCAGCAGCACGCAGCAGCAGCAGCAACACGCAGCAGCAGCAGCGGCACGCAGCAGCAGCAGCACGCAGCAGCAGCAGCACGCAGCAGCAGCAGCAGCACGCAGCAGCAGCAGCAGCACGCAGCAGCAGCAGCAGCACGCAGCAGCAGCAGCAGCACGCAGCAGCAGCAGCAGCAGCAGCACGCAGCAGCAGCAGCAGCACGCAGCAGCAGCAGCAGTACGCAGCAGCAGCAGCAGCACGCAGCAGCAGCAGCAGCACGCAGCAGCAGCAGCGGCACGCAGCACCAGCAGCGGCACGCAGCACCAGCAGCAGCACGCAGCAGCAGCACGCAGCAGCAGCAGCAGCACGCAGCAGCAGCAGCAGCAGCACGCAGCAGCAGCAGCAGCAGCACGCAGCAGCAGCACGCAGCAGCAGCAGCACGCAGCAGCAGCAGCAGCACGCAGCGGCAGCAGCACGCAGCAGCAGCAGCAGCAGCAGCACGCAGCAGCAGCAGCAGCAGCAGCAGCAGCAGCAGCAGCAGCAGCAGCACGCAGCAGCAGCAGCAGCAGCACGCAGCAGCAGCAGCGGCACGCATTAGCAGCAGCGGCACGCAGCAGCAGCAGCGGCACGCAGCAGCAGCAGCGCCACGCAGCAGCAGCAGCGGCACGCAGCAGCAGCCGCGGCACGCAGCAGCAGCAGCGGCACGCAGCAGCAGCAGCGGCACGCAGCAGCAGCAGCAGCAGCACGCAGCAGCAGCAGCAGCACGCAGCAGCAGCAGCAGCAGCAGCAGCACGCAGCAGCAGCAGCAGCAGCACGCAGCAGCAGCAGCAGCACGCAGCAGCAGCAGCAGCAGCAGCACGCAGCAGCAGCAGCAGCAGCAGCAGCAGCAGCAGCACGCAGCAGCAGCAGCAGCAGCAGCACGCAGCAGCAGCAGCAGCAGCACGCAGCAGCAGCAGCAGCAGCACGCAGCAGCAGCAGCAGCACGCAGCAGCAGCAGCAGCACGCAGCAGCAGCAGCAGCACGCAGCAGCAGCAGCAGCACGCAGCAGCAGCAGCAGCACGCAGCAGCAGCACGCAGCAGCAGCAGCAGCAGCACGCAGCAGCAGCACGCAGCAGCAGCAGCACGCAGCAGCAGCAGCAGCACGCAGCAGCAGCAGCAGCACGCAGCAGCCGCAGCACGCAGCAGCAGCAGCAGCAGCAGCACGCAGCAGCAGCACGCAGCAGCAGCACGCAGCAGCAGCACGCAGCAGCAGCAGCATGCAGCAGCAGCAGCAGCACGCAGCAGCACCAGCAGCACGCAGCAGCAGCAGCACGCAGCAGCAGCAGCACGCAGCAGCAGCAGCAGCAGCACGCAGCAGCAGCAGCAGCACGCAGCAGCAGCACGCAGCAGCAGCAGCACGCAGCAGCAGCAGCAGCAGCACGCAGCAGCAGCAGCAGCAGCACGCAGCAGCAGCAGCAGCAGCACGCAGCAGCAGCAGCAGCACGCAGCAGCAGCACGCAGCAGCAGCAGCAGCAGCAGCAGCAGCAGCAGCAGCACGCAGCAGCAGCACGCAGCAGCAGCAGCAGCACGCAGCAGCAGCAGCAGCAGCACGCAGCAGCAGCAGCAGCACGCAGCAGCAGCACGCAGCAGCAGCAGCACGCAGCAGCAGCAGCAGCACGCAGCAGCAGCAGCACGCAGCAGCAGCAGCAGCAGCAGCACGCAGCAGCAGCAGCAGCAGCACGCAGCAGCAGCAGCAGCAGCACGCAGCAGCACGCAGCAGCAGCAACAGCAGCAGCAGCAGCAGCAGCAGCAGCAGCAGCACGCAGCAGCAGCAGCAGCACGCAGTAGCAGCAGCAGCACGCAGCAGCAGCAGCAGCAGCACGCAGTAGCAGCAGCAGCACGCAGTAGCAGCAGCAGCACGCAGCAGCAGCAGCAGCAGCACGCAGCAGCAGCACGCAGCAGCAGCACGCAGCAGCAGCAGCAGCACGCAGCAGCAGCACGCAGCACGCAGCACGCAGCAGCAGCAGCAGCACGCAGCAGCAGCAGCAGCACGCAGCAGCAGCACGCAGCAGCAGCAGCAGCACGCAGCACCAGCAGCAGCACGCAGCAGCAGCAGCACGCAGCAGCAGCAGCAGCACGCAGCAGCAGCAGCAGCACGCAGCAGCAGCAGCAGCACGCAGCAGCAGCAGCAGCACGCAGCAGCAGCAGCAGCACGCAGCAGCAGCAGCAGCAGCAGCAGCAGCAGCAGCACGCAGCAGCAGCAGCACGCAGCAGCAGCAGCAGCACGCAGCAGCAGCAGCAGCACGCAGCAGCAGCAGCAGCACGCAGCAGCAGCAGCAGCAGCAGCACGCAGCAGCAGCAGCAGCACGCAGCAGCAGCAGCAGTACGCAGCAGCAGCAGCAGCACGCAGCAGCAGCAGCAGCAGCAGCGGCACGCAGCACCAGCAGCGGCACGCAGCACCAGCAGCAGCACGCAGCAGCAGCAGCAGCACGCAGCAGCAGCAGCAGCACGCAGCAGCAGCAGCAGCACGCAGCAGCAGCAGCAACACGCAGCAGCAGCAGCGGCACGCAGCAGCAGCAGCACGCAGCAGCAGCAGCAGCACGCAGCAGCAGCAGCAGCACGCAGCAGCAGCAGCAGCAGCACGCAGCAGCAGCACGCAGCAGCAGCAGCAGCACGCAGCAGCAGCACGCAGCACGCAGCAGCAGCAGCAGCAGCACGCAGCAGCAGCAGCAGCAGCAGCACGCAGCAGCAGCAGCAGCAGCAGCAGCAGCACGCAGCAGCAGCAGCAGCAGCAGCACGCAGCAGCAGCACGCAGCAGCAGCAGCAGCAGCACGCAGCAGCAGCACGCAGCGGCAGCAGCAGCACGCAGCGGCGGCACGCAGCAGCAGCCGCGGCACGCAGCAGCAGCAGTGGCACGCAGCAGCAGCAGCGGCACGCAGCAGCAGCAGCGGCACGCAGCAGCAGCAGCGGCACGCCGCAGCAGCAGCGGCACGCAGCAGCAGCAGCGGCACGCAGCAGCAGCAGCGGCACGCAGCAGCAGCAGCGGCACGCAGCAGCAGCAGCGGCACGCAGCAGCAGCAGCGGCACGCAGCAGCAGCAGCACGCAGTAGCAGCAGCAGCACGCAGCAGCAGCAGCAGCAGCAGCAGCAGCACGCAGCAGCAGCAGCAGCACGCAGCAGCAGCAGCAGCAGCAGCACGCAGCAGCACGCAGCAGCACGCAGCAGCAGCAGCAGCACGCAGCAGCAGCAGCAGCAGCACGCAGCAGCAGCAGCAGCACGCAGCAGCAGCAGCACGCAGCAGCAGCAGCACGCAGCAGCAGCAGCACGCAGCAGCAGCAGCAGCAGCACGCAGCAGCAGCACGCAGCAGCAGCAGCACGCAGCAGCAGCAGCAGCACGCAGCAGCACCAGCAGCACGCAGCAGCAGCAGCACGCAGCAGCAGCAGCACGCAGCAGCAGCAGCAGCAGCACGCAGCAGCAGCAGCAGCACGCAGCAGCAGCACGCAGCAGCAGCAGCACGCAGCAGCAGCAGCAGCAGCAGCAGCAGCACGCAGCAGCAGCAGCAGCAGCACGCAGCAGCAGCAGCAGCACGCAGCAGCAGCAGCAGCACGCAGCAGCAGCACGCAGCAGCAGCAGCAGCAGCAGCAGCAGCAGCAGCACGCAGCAGCAGCACGCAGCAGCAGCAGCAGCACGCAGCAGCAGCAGCAGCAGCACGCAGCAGCAGCAGCAGCAGCACGCAGCAGCAGCACGCAGCAGCAGCAGCAGCAGCACGCAGCAGCAGCACGCAGCAGCAGCAGCACGCAGCAGCAGCAGCAGCAGCAGCACGCAGCAGCAGCAGCAGCAGCACGCAGCAGCAGCAGCAGCAGCAGCAGCAGCAGCACGCAGCAGCAGCACGCAGCAGCAGCAGCACGCAGCAGCAGCAGCAGCAGCAGCACGCAGCAGCAGCAGCAGCAGCACGCAGCAGCAGCAGCAGCAGCAGCACGCAGCAGCACGCAGCAGCAGCAACAGCAGCAGCAGCAGCAGCAGCAGCACGCAGCAGCAGCAGCAGCACGCAGTAGCAGCAGCAGCACGCAGCAGCAGCAGCAGCAGCACGCAGTAGCAGCAGCAGCACGCACTAGCAGCAGCAGCACGCAGCAGCAGCAGCAGCAGCACGCAGCAGCAGCAGCAGCACGCAGCAGCAGCACGCAGCAGCAGCAGCAGCAGCAGCACGCAGCAGCAGCGGCAGCACGCAGCAGCAGCAGCAGCACGCAGCAGCAGCAGCAGCACGCAGCAGCAGCAGCACGCAGCAGCAGCACGCAGCAGCAGCAGCACGCAGCAGCAGCAGCACGCAGCAGCAGCAGCAGCACGCAGCAGCAGCAGCAGCAGCAGCAGCAGCACGCAGCAGCAGCACGCAGCAGCAGCAGCAGCACGCAGCAGCAGCAGCAGCAGCACGCAGCAGCAGCAGCAGCAGCACGCAGCAGCAGCACGCAGCAGCAGCAGCACGCAGCAGCAGCAGCAGCACGCAGCAGCAGCAGCAGCACGCAGCAGCAGCAGCAGCAGCAGCACGCAGCAGCAGCACGCAGCAGCAGCACGCAGCAGCAGCACGCAGCAGCAGCAGCACGCAGCAGCAGCAGCAGCACGCAGCAGCACCAGCAGCACGCAGCAGCAGCAGCACGCAGCAGCAGCAGCACGCAGCAGCAGCAGCAGCAGCACGCAGCAGCAGCAGCAGCACGCAGCAGCAGCACGCAGCAGCAGCAGCAGCAGCACGCAGCAGCACGCAGCAGCAGCAACAGCAGCAGCAGCAGCAGCATCAGCAGCAGCACGCAGCAGCAGCAGCAGCACGCAGTAGCAGCAGCAGCACGCAGCAGCAGCAGCAGCAGCACGCAGTAGCAGCAGCAGCACGCAGTAGCAGCAGCAGCACGCAGCAGCAGCACGCAGCAGCAGCAGCAGCACGCAGCAGCAGCAGCAGCACGCAGCAGCCGCAGCACGCAGCAGCAGCAGCAGCAGCAGCACGCAGCAGCAGCACGCAGCAGCAGCACGCAGCAGCAGCACGCAGCAGCAGCAGCATGCAGCAGCAGCAGCAGCACGCAGCAGCAGCAGCACGCAGCAGCAGCAGCACGCAGCAGCAGCAGCAGCACGCAGCAGCAGCAGCAGCAGCAGCACGCAGCAGCAGCAGCGTCACGCAGCAGCAGCAGCGGCACGCAGCAGCAGCAGCGGCACGCAGCACCAGCAGCGGCACGCAGCACCAGCAGCAGCACGCAGCAGCAGCAGCAGCACGCAGCAGCAGCAGCAGCACGCAGCAGCAGCAGCAACACGCAGCAGCAGCAGCGGCACGCAGCAGCAGCAGCACGCAGCAGCAGCAGCAGCACGCAGCAGCAGCAGCAGCACGCAGCAGCAGCAGCAGCAGCACGCAGCAGCAGCACGCAGCAGCAGCAGCAGCACGCAGCAGCAGCACGCAGCAGCAGCAGCAGCACGCAGCAGCAGCACGCAGCAGCAGCACGCAGCAGCAGCAGCACGCAGCAGCAGCAGCAGCACGCAGCAGCACCAGCAGCACGCAGCAGCAGCAGCACGCAGCAGCAGCAGCACGCAGCAGCAGCAGCAGCAGCACGCAGCAGCAGCAGCAGCACGCAGCAGCAGCACGCAGCAGCAGCAGCACGCAGCAGCAGCAGCAGCAGCACGCAGCAGCAGCAGCAGCAGCACGCA
>OW121704.1:26748815-26826315 GCA_933228785.1 Lasioglossum pauxillum | reverse complement strand
GCAGCAGCAGCACGCAGCAGCAGCAGCAGCACGCAGCAGCAGCACGCAGCAGCAGCAGCAGCACGCAGCAGCAGCAGCAGCACGCAGCAGCAGCAGCACGCAGCAGCAGCAGCAGCACGCAGCAGCAGCAGCAGCACGCAGCAGCAGCAGCACGCAGCAGCAGCAGCAGCACGCAGCAGCAGCAGCAGCAGCAGCACGCAGCAGCAGCAGCAGCACGCAGCAGCAGCAGCAGTACGCAGCAGCAGCAGCAGCACGCAGCAGCAGCAGCAGCACGCAGCAGCACGCAGCAGCAGCAGCAGCAGCAGCACGCAGCAGCAGCAGCAGCACGCAGCAGCAGCAGCAGTACGCAGCAGCAGCAGCAGCACGCAGCAGCAGCAGCAGCACGCAGCAGCAGCAGCGGCACGCAGCACCAGCAGCGGCACGCAGCACCAGCAGCAGCACGCAGCAGCAGCAGCAGCACGCAGCAGCAGCAGCAGCACGCAGCAGCAGCAGCAACACGCAGCAGCAGCAGCGGCACGCAGCAGCAGCAGCACGCAGCAGCAGCAGCAGCACGCAGCAGCAGCAGCAGCACGCAGCAGCAGCAGCACGCAGCAGCAGCAGCAGCAGCACGCAGCAGCAGCACGCAGCAGCAGCAGCAGCACGCAGCAGCAGCACGCAGCAGCAGCAGCAGCACGCAGCAGCAGCAGCAGCAGCACGCAGCAGCAGCAGCAGCTGCAGCACGCAGCAGCAGCAGCAGCAGCAGCAGCAGCAGCACGCAGCAGCAGCAGCAGCAGCAGCACGCAGCAGCAGCACGCAGCAGCAGCAGCAGCAGCACGCAGCAGCAGCACGCAGCGGCAGCAGCAGCACGCAGCGGCGGCACGCAGCAGCAGCCGCGGCACGCAGCAGCAGCAGCGGCACGCAGCAGCAGCAGCGGCACGCAGCAGCAGCAGCGGCACGCCGCAGCAGCAGCGGCACGCAGCAGCAGCAGCGGCACGCAGCAGCAGCAGCGGCACGCAGCAGCAGCAGCGGCACGCAGCAGCAGCAGCGGCACGCAGCAGCAGCAGCACGCAGTAGCAGCAGCAGCAGCAGCAGCAGCAGCACGCAGCAGCAGCAGCAGCACGCAGCAGCAGCAGCAGCACGCAGCAGCAGCAGCAGCAGCAGCACGCAGCAGCACGCAGCAGCACGCAGCAGCACGCAGCAGCAGCAGCAGCAGCACGCAGCAGCAGCAGCAGCACGCAGCAGCAGCAGCACGCAGCAGCAGCAGCACGCAGCAGCAGCAGCACGCAGCAGCAGCAGCAGCAGCACGCAGCAGCAGCACGCAGCAGCAGCACGCAGCAGCAGCAGCACGCAGCAGCAGCAGCAGCACGCAGCAGCACCAGCAGCACGCAGCAGCAGCAGCACGCAGCAGCAGCAGCACGCAGCAGCAGCAGCAGCAGCAGCAGCATGCAGCAGCAGCAGCAGCACGCAGCAGCAGCACGCAGCAGCAGCAGCACGCAGCAGCAGCAGCAGCAGCAGCAGCAGCACGCAGCAGCAGCAGCAGCAGCACGCAGCAGCAGCAGCAGCACGCAGCAGCAGCAGCAGCACGCAGCAGCAGCACGCAGCAGCAGCAGCAGCAGCAGCAGCAGCAGCAGCACGCAGCAGCAGCACGCAGCAGCAGCAGCAGCACGCAGCAGCAGCAGCAGCAGCACGCAGCAGCAGCAGCAGCAGCACGCAGCAGCAGCACGCAGCAGCAGCAGCAGCAGCACGCAGCAGCAGCACGCAGCAGCAGCAGCACGCAGCAGCAGCAGCAGCAGCAGCACGCAGCAGCAGCAGCAGCAGCACGCAGCAGCAGCAGCAGCAGCAGCACGCAGCAGCACGCAGCAGCAGCAACAGCAGCAGCAGCAGCAGCAGCAGCAGCAGCAGCACGCAGCAGCAGCAGCAGCACGCAGTAGCAGCAGCAGCACGCAGCAGCAGCAGCAGCAGCACGCAGTAGCAGCAGCAGCACGCAGTAGCAGCAGCAGCACGCAGCAGCAGCAGCAGCAGCACGCAGCAGCAGCAGCAGCACGCAGCAGCAGCACGCAGCAGCAGCAGCAGCAGCAGCACGCAGCAGCAGCGGCAGCACGCAGCAGCAGCAGCAGCAGCAAGCAGCAGCAGCAGCAGCACGCAGCAGCAGCAGCACGCAGCAGCAGCAGCACGCAGCAGCAGCAGCAGCAGCAGCACGCAGCAGCAGCACGCAGCAGCAGCACGCAGCAGCAGCACGCAGCAGCAGCAGCACGCAGCAGCAGCAGCAGCACGCAGCAGCACCAGCAGCACGCAGCAGCAGCAGCACGCAGCAGCAGCAGCACGCAGCAGCAGCAGCAGCAGCACGCAGCAGCAGCAGCAGCACGCAGCAGCAGCACGCAGCAGAAGCAGCACGCAGCAGCAGCAGCAGCAGCAGCAGCAGCACGCAGCAGCAGCAGCAGCAGCACGCAGCAGCACGCAGCAGCAGCAACAGCAGCAGCAGCAGCAGCAGCAGCAGCAGCACGCAGCAGCAGCAGCAGCACGCAGTAGCAGCAGCAGCACGCAGCAGCAGCAGCAGCAGCACGCAGTAGCAGCAGCAGCACGCAGTAGCAGCAGCAGCACGCAGCAGCAGCAGCAGCAGCACGCAGCAGCAGCAGCAGCAGCAGCAGCAGCACGCAGCAGCAGCAGCAGCAGCAGCAGCAGCACGCAGCAGCAGCAGCAGCAGCACGCAGCAGCACGCAGCAGCAGCAACAGCAGCAGCAGCAGCAGCATCAGCAGCAGCACGCAGCAGCAGCAGCAGCACGCAGTAGCAGCAGCAGCACGCAGCAGCAGCAGCAGCAGCACGCAGTAGCAGCAGCAGCACGCAGTAGCAGCAGCAGCACGCAGCAGCAGCAGCAGCAGCACGCAGCAGCAGCAGCAGCACGCAGCAGCAGCACGCAGCAGCAGCAGCAGCACGCAGCAGCAGCAGCAGCACGCAGCAGCAGCAGCAGCACGCAGCAGCAGCAGCACGCAGCAGCAGCAGCAGCACGCAGCAGCTGCAGCAGCAGCAAGCAGCAGCAGCAGCAGCACGCAGCAGCAGCAGCACGCAGCAGCAGCAGCACGCAGCAGCAGCAGCAGCACGCAGCAGCAGCAGCAGCAGCAGCACGCAGCAGCAGCAGCGTCACGCAGCAGCAGCAGCGGCACGCAGCAGCAGCAGCGGCACGCAGCACCAGCAGCGGCACGCAGCACCAGCAGCAGCACGCAGCAGCAGCACGCAGCAGCAGCAGCACGCAGCAGCAGCAGCAGCAGCAGCAGCAGCAGCACGCAGCAGCAGCAGCAGCAGCACGCAGCAGCAGCAGCAGCACGCAGCAGCAGCAGCAGCAGCACGCAGCAGCAGCACGCAGCAGCAGCAGCAGCAGCAGCAGCAGCAGCAGCAGCACGCAGCAGCAGCACGCAGCAGCAGCAGCAGCACGCAGCAGCAGCAGCAGCAGCACGCAGCAGCAGCAGCAGCAGCACGCAGCAGCAGCACGCAGCAGCAGCAGCAGCAGCACGCAGCAGCAGCACGCAGCAGCAGCAGCACGCAGCAGCAGCAGCAGCAGCAGCACGCAGCAGCAGCAGCAGCAGCACGCAGCAGCAGCAGCAGCAGCAGCACGCAGCAGCACGCAGCAGCAGCAACAGCAGCAGCAGCAGCAGCAGCAGCACGCAGCAGCAGCAGCAGCACGCAGTAGCAGCAGCAGCACGCAGCAGCAGCAGCAGCAGCACGCAGTAGCAGCAGCAGCACGCAGTAGCAGCAGCAGCACGCAGCAGCAGCAGCAGCAGCAGCACGCAGCAGCAGCACGCAGCAGCAGCAGCAGCAGCAGCACGCAGCAGCAGCGGCAGCACGCAGCAGCAGCAGCAGCACGCAGCAGCAGCAGCAGCACGCAGCAGCAGCAGCACGCAGCAGCAGCAGCAGCACGCAGCAGCAGCAGCAGCAGCAAGCAGCAGCAGCAGCAGCACGCAGCAGCAGCAGCACGCAGCAGCAGCAGCACGCAGCAGCAGCAGCAGCACGCAGCAGCAGCAGCAGCAGCAGCAGCAGCAGCACGCAGCAGCAGCACGCAGCAGCAGCAGCAGCACGCAGCAGCAGCAGCAGCAGCACGCAGCAGCAGCAGCAGCAGCACGCAGCAGCAGCACGCAGCAGCAGCAGCACGCAGCAGCAGCAGCAGCACGCAGCAGCAGCAGCAGCACGCAGCAGCAGCAGCAGCAGCAGCAGCACGCAGCAGCAGCACGCAGTAGCAGCACGCAGCAGCAGCAGCACGCAGCAGCAGCAGCAGCACGCAGCAGCACCAGCAGCACGCAGCAGCAGCAGCACGCAGCAGCAGCAGCACGCAGCAGCAGCAGCAGCAGCACGCAGCAGCAGCAGCAGCACGCAGCAGCAGCACGCAGCAGCAGCAGCACGCAGCAGCAGCAGCAGCAGCAGCACGCAGCAGCAGCAGCAGCAGCACGCAGCAGCAGCAGCAGCAGCAGCACGCAGCAGCAGCAGCAGCACGCAGCAGCAGCAGCAGCAGCACGCAGCAGCACGCAGCAGCAGCAACAGCAGCAGCAGCAGCAGCAGCAGCACGCAGCAGCAGCAGCAGCACGCAGTAGCAGCAGCAGCACGCAGCAGCAGCAGCAGCAGCACGCAGTAGCAGCAGCAGCACGCAGTAGCAGCAGCAGCACGCAGCAGCAGCAGCAGCAGCACGCAGCAGCAGCACGCAGCAGCAGCAGCAGCACGCAGCAGCAGCAGCAGCACGCAGCAGCAGCAGCACGCAGCAGCAGCAGCAGCAGCAGCAGCACGCAGCAGCAGCAGCAGCAGCAGCAGCAGCAGCACGCAGCAGCAGCAGCAGCAGCAGCAGCAGCACGCAGCAGCAGCAGCAGCAGCACGCAGCAGCACGCAGCAGCAGCAACAGCAGCAGCAGCAGCAGCATCAGCAGCAGCACGCAGCAGCAGCAGCAGCACGCAGTAGCAGCAGCAGCACGCAGCAGCAGCAGCAGCAGCACGCAGTAGCAGCAGCAGCACGCAGTAGCAGCAGCAGCACGCAGCAGCAGCAGCAGCAGCACGCAGCAGCAGCAGCAGCACGCAGCAGCAGCACGCAGCAGCAGCAGCAGCACGCAGCAGCAGCAGCAGCACGCAGCAGCAGCAGCAGCAGCAGCACGCAGCAGCAGCAGCAGCACGCAGCAGCAGCAGCACGCAGCAGCAGCAGCAGCACGCAGCAGCTGCAGCAGCAGCAAGCAGCAGCAGCAGCAGCACGCAGCAGCAGCAGCACGCAGCAGCAGCAGCACGCAGCAGCAGCAGCAGCACGCAGCAGCAGCAGCAGCAGCAGCACGCAGCAGCAGCAGCGTCACGCAGCAGCAGCAGCGGCACGCAGCAGCAGCAGCGGCACGCAGCAGCAGCAGCGGCACGCAGCAGCAGCGGCGGCACGCAGCAGCAGCGGCACGCAGCAGCAGCAGCGGCACGCAGCAGCAGCAGCGGCTCGCAGCAGCAGCAGCGGCACGCAGCAGCAGCAGCGGCACACAGCAGCAGCAGCGGCACGCAGCAGCAGCAGCAGCAGCACGCAGCAGCGGCACGCAGCAGCAGCAGCGGCACGCAGCAGCAGCAGGGGCACGCAGCAGCAGCAGCACGCAGTAGCAGCAGCAGCACGCAGCAGCACGCAGCAGCAGCACGCAGCAGCAGCAGCAGCACGCAGCAGCAGCACGCAGCAGCAGCAGCAGCACGCAGCAGCAGCAGCAGCAGCACGCAGCAGCAGCAGCACGCAGCAGCAGCAGCAGCAGCAGCAGCAGCAGCACGCAGCAGCAGCAGCAGCACGCAGCAGCAGCAGCAGCACGCAGCAGCAGCAGCACGCAGCAGCAGCAGCAGCACGCAGCAGCAGCAGCACGCACCAGCAGCAGCGGCACGCAGCAGCAGCAGCGGCACGCAGCAGCAGCAGCGGCACGCAGCAGCAGCAGCACGCAGTAGCAGCAGCAGCACGCAGCAGCAGCAGCAGCAGCACGCAGCAGCAGCAGCAGCACGCAGCAGCAGCAGCAGCAGCAGCACGCAGCAGCACGCAGCAGCACGCAGCAGCAGCAGCAGCACGCAGCAGCAGCAGCAGCAGCACGCAGCAGCAGCAGCAGCACGCAGCAGCAGCAGCACGCAGCAGCAGCAGCACGCAGCAGCAGCAGCACGCAGCAGCAGCAGCAGCACGCAGCAGCAGCACGCAGCAGCAGCACGCAGCAGCAGCAGCACGCAGCAGCAGCAGCAGCACGCAGCAGCACCAGCAGCACGCAGCAGCAGCAGCACGCAGCAGCAGCAGCAGCAGCAGCAGCGGCACGCAGCAGCAGCAGCGGCACGCAGCAGCAGCCGCGGCACGCAGCAGCAGCAGCGGCACGCAGCAGCAGCAGCGGCACGCCGCAGCAGCAGCGGCACGCCGCAGCAGCAGCGGCACGCAGCAGCAGCAGCGGCACGCAGCTGCAGCCGCGGCACGCAGCAGCATCAGCGGCACGCAGCAGCGGCAGCGGCACGCAGCAGCAGCAGCGGCGCGCCGCAGCAGCAGCGGCACGCAGCAGCAGCAGCAGCTCGCAGCAGCAGCAGCGGTACGCAGCAGCAGCAGCGGCACGCAGCAGCAGCAGCGGCACGCAGCAGCAGCAGCGGCACGCAGCAGCAGCAGCGGCACGCAGCAGCAGCAACGGCACGCAGCAGCAGCAGCGGCACGCAGCAGCAGCAGCGGCACGCCGCAGCAGCAGCGGCACGCAGCAGCAGCAGCGGCACGCAGCAGCAGCAGCAGCTCGCAGCAGCAGCAGCGGTACGCAGCAGCAGCAGCGGCGCGCCGCAGCAGCAGCGGCACGCAGCAGCAGCAGCAGCTCGCAGCAGCAGCAGCAGCACGCTGCAGCAGCAGCGGCACGCAGCAGCAGCAGCGGCACGCAGCAGCAGCAGCGGCACGCAGCAGCAGCAGCACGCAGTAGCAGCAGCAGCACGCAGCAGCAGCAGCAGCACGCAGCAGCAGCAGCAGCAGCAGGCAGCAGCAGCAGCAGCAGGCAGCAGCAGCAGCAGCACGCAGCAGCAGCAGCAGCACGCAGCAGCAGCACGCAGCAGCAGCAGCAGCAGCACGCAGCAGCACGCAGCAGCACGCAGCAGCAGCAGCAGCACGCAGCAGCAGCAGCAGCAGCACGCAGCAGCAGCAGCAGAACGCAGCAGCAGCAGCAGCAGCAGCACGCAGCAGCAGCAGCAGCACGCAGCAGCAGCACGCAGCAGCAGCAGCAGCACGCAGCAGCACGCAGCAGCAGCACGTAGCTGCAGCACGCAGCAGCAGCAGCAGCACGCAGCAGCAGCACGCAGCAGCAGCAGCAGCACGCAGCAGCAGCAGCAGCACGCAGCAGCAGCAGCAGCACGCAGCAGCAGCAGCACGCAGCAGCAGCAGCACGCAGCAGCAGCAGCACGCAGCAGCAGCAGCAGCAGCAGCACGCAGCAACAGCAGCAGCACGCAGCAGCAGCAGCAGCACGCAGCAGCAGCAGCAGCACGCAGCAGCAGCACGCAGCAGCAGCACGCAGCAGCAGCAGCACGCAGCAGCAGCAGCAGCAGCAACAGCAGCAGCACGCAGCAGCAGCAGCAGCACGCAGCAGCAGCAGCAGCACGCAGCAGCAGCAGTAGCAGCAGCAGCAGCAGCAGCACGCAGCAGCAGCAGCATCACGCAGCAGCAGCAGCGGCACGCAGCAGCAGCAGCGGCACGACGCAGCAGCAGCGGCACGCAGCAGCAGCAGCAGCACGCAGCAGCTCGCAGCAGCAGCAGCAGCACGCAGCAGCAGAACGCAGCAGCAGCAGCAGCAGCACGCAGCAGCAGCAGCAGCAGCACGCAGCAGCAGCAGCAGCACGCAGCAGCAGCAGCAGCAGCACGCAGCAGCAGCAGCAGCAGCAGCAGCAGCAGCAGCAGCACGCAGCAGCAGCAGCAGCAGCAGCATCACGCAGCAGCAGCAGCGGCACGCAGCAGCAGCAGCGGCACGCCGCAGCAGCAGCGGCACGCAGCAGCAGCAGCAGCACGCAGCAGCTCGCAGCAGCAGCAGCAGCACGCAGCAGCAGAACGCAGCAGCAGCAGCAGCAGCACGCAGCAGCAGCAGCAGCAGCACGCAGCAGCAGCAGCAGCACGCAGCAGCAGCAGCAGCAGCACGCAGCAGCAGCAGCAGCAGCAGCAGCAGCAGCAGCACGCAGCAGCAGCAGCAACAGCAGCAGCACGCAGCAGCAGCAGCAGCACGCAGCAGCAGCAGCAGCACGTAGCAGCAGCAGCAGCACGCAGCAGCAGCAGCAGCACGCAGCGGCAGCAGCAACAGCAGCAGCACGCAGCAGCAGCAGCAGCACGCAGCAGCAGCAGCAGCACGCAGCAGCAGCAGCAGCAGCAGCAGCACGCAGCAGCAGCAGCAGCACGCAGCAGCAGCAGCAACAGCAGCAGCACGCAGCAGCAGCAGCAGCAGCAGCAGCACGCAGCAGCAGCAGCAGCAGCAGCAGCACGCAGCAGCAGCAGCAGCAGCACGCAGCAGCAGCAGCAGCACGCAGCAGCAGCAGCAGCACGCAGCAGCAGCAGTAGCAGCAGCAGCAGCAGCAGCACGCAGCAGCAGCAGCAACACGCAGCAGCCGCAGCAGCACGCAGCAGCAGCAGCAGCACGCAGCAGCAGCAGCAGCACGCAGCAGCAGCAGCGGCACGCAGCAGCAGCAGCAGCACGCAGCAGCAGCACGCAGCAGCAGCAGCAGCACGCAGCAGCAGCAGCAGCACGCAGCAGCAGCAGCACGCAGCAGCAGCAGCGCGCAGCAGCAGCAGCAGCACGCAGCAGCAGCAGCGCGCAGCAGCAGCAGCAGCAGCACGCAGCAGCAGCAGCAGCACGCAGCAGCAGCAGCAGCAGCACGCAGCAGCAGCAGCAGCACGCAGCAGCAGCAGCAACACGCAGCAGCAGCAGCAGCACGCAGCAGCAGCAGCACGCAGCAGCAGCAGCAGCAGCACGCAGCAACAGCAGCAGCACGCAGCAGCAGCAGCAGCACGCAGCAGCAGCAGCAGCACGCAGCAGCAGCACGCAGCAGCAGCACGCAGCACGCAGCAGCAGCAGCAGCACGCAGCAGCAGCAGCAGCACGCAGCAGCAGCAGCAGCAGCACGCAGCAGCAGCAGCAGCACGCAGCAGCCGCAGCAGCACGCAGCAGCAGCAGCAGCTGCAGCAGCAGCAGCAGCACGCAGCAGCAGCAGCAGCACGCAGCAGCAGCAGCGGCACGCAGCAGCAGCAGCAGCACGCAGCAGCAGCACGCAGCAGCAGCAGCAGCACGCAGCAGCAGCAGCAGCACGCAGCAGCAGCAGCACGCAGCAGCAGCAGCGCGCAGCAGCAGCAGCAGCACGCAGCAGCAGCAGCGCGCAGCAGCAGCAGCACGCAGCAGCAGCAGCAGCAGCACGCAGCAGCAGCAGCAGCACGCAGCAGCAGCAGCAACACGCAGCAGCAGCACGCAGCAGCAGCAGCAGCAGCACGCAGCAGCAGCAGCAGCACGCAGCAGCAGCAGCAGCACGCAGCAGCAGCAGCAGTACGCAGCAGCAGCAGCAACAGCAGCAGCACGCAGCAGCAGCAGCAGCACGCAGCAGCAGCAGTAGCAGCACGCAGCAGCAGCAGCAACACGCAGCAGCAGCAGCGGCACGCAGCAGCAGCAGCGGCACGCAGCAGCAGCAGCGGCACGCAGCAGCAGCACGCAGCAGCAGCAGCACGCAGCAGCAGCAGCAGCACGCAGCAGCACCAGCAGCACGCAGCAGCAGCAGCACGCAGCAGCAGCAGCAGCAGCAGCAGCGGCACGCAGCAGCAGCAGCGGCACGCAGCAGCAGCCGCGGCACGCAGCAGCAGCAGCGGCACGCAGCAGCAGCAGCGGCACGCCGCAGCAGCAGCGGCACGCCGCAGCAGCAGCGGCACGCAGCAGCAGCAGCGGCACGCAGCTGCAGCCGCGGCACGCAGCAGCATCAGCGGCACGCAGCAGCGGCAGCGGCACGCAGCAGCAGCAGCGGCGCGCCGCAGCAGCAGCGGCACGCAGCAGCAGCAGCAGCTCGCAGCAGCAGCAGCGGTACGCAGCAGCAGCAGCGGCACGCAGCAGCAGCAGCGGCACGCAGCAGCAGCAGCGGCACGCAGCAGCAGCAGCGGCACGCAGCAGCAGCAGCGGCACGCAGCAGCAGCAACGGCACGCAGCAGCAGCAGCGGCACGCAGCAGCAGCAGCGGCACGCCGCAGCAGCAGCGGCACGCAGCAGCAGCAGCGGCACGCAGCAGCAGCAGCAGCTCGCAGCAGCAGCAGCGGTACGCAGCAGCAGCAGCGGCGCGCCGCAGCAGCAGCGGCACGCAGCAGCAGCAGCAGCTCGCAGCAGCAGCAGCAGCACGCTGCAGCAGCAGCGGCACGCAGCAGCAGCAGCGGCACGCAGCAGCAGCAGCGGCACGCAGCAGCAGCAGCACGCAGTAGCAGCAGCAGCACGCAGCAGCAGCAGCAGCACGCAGCAGCAGCAGCAGCAGCAGGCAGCAGCAGCAGCAGCAGGCAGCAGCAGCAGCAGCACGCAGCAGCAGCAGCAGCACGCAGCAGCAGCACGCAGCAGCAGCAGCAGCACGCAGCAGCACGCAGCAGCACGCAGCAGCAGCAGCAGCACGCAGCAGCAGCAGCAGCAGCACGCAGCAGCAGCAGCAGAACGCAGCAGCAGCAGCAGCAGCAGCACGCAGCAGCAGCAGCAGCACGCAGCAGCAGCACGCAGCAGCAGCAGCAGCACGCAGCAGCACGCAGCAGCAGCACGTAGCTGCAGCACGCAGCAGCAGCAGCAGCACGCAGCAGCAGCACGCAGCAGCAGCAGCAGCACGCAGCAGCAGCAGCAGCACGCAGCAGCAGCAGCAGCACGCAGCAGCAGCAGCACGCAGCAGCAGCAACACGCAGCAGCAGCAGCACGCAGCAGCAGCAGCAGCAGCAGCACGCAGCAACAGCAGCAGCACGCAGCAGCAGCAGCAGCACGCAGCAGCAGCAGCAGCACGCAGCAGCAGCACGCAGCAGCAGCACGCAGCAGCAGCAGCACGCAGCAGCAGCAGCAGCAGCAACAGCAGCAGCACGCAGCAGCAGCAGCAGCACGCAGCAGCAGCAGCAGCACGCAGCAGCAGCAGTAGCAGCAGCAGCAGCAGCAGCACGCAGCAGCAGCAGCATCACGCAGCAGCAGCAGCGGCACGCAGCAGCAGCAGCGGCACGACGCAGCAGCAGCGGCACGCAGCAGCAGCAGCAGCACGCAGCAGCTCGCAGCAGCAGCAGCAGCACGCAGCAGCAGAACGCAGCAGCAGCAGCAGCAGCACGCAGCAGCAGCAGCAGCAGCACGCAGCAGCAGCAGCAGCACGCAGCAGCAGCAGCAGCAGCACGCAGCAGCAGCAGCAGCAGCAGCAGCAGCAGCAGCAGCACGCAGCAGCAGCAGCAGCAGCAGCATCACGCAGCAGCAGCAGCGGCACGCAGCAGCAGCAGCGGCACGCCGCAGCAGCAGCGGCACGCAGCAGCAGCAGCAGCACGCAGCAGCAGCAGTAGCAGCAGCAGCAGCAGCAGCAGCACGCAGCAGCAGCAGCATCACGCAGCAGCAGCAGCGGCACGCAGCAGCAGCAGCGGCACGCCGCAGCAGCAGCGGCACGCAGCAGCAGCAGCAGCACGCAGCAGCTCGCAGCAGCAGCAGCAGCACGCAGCAGCAGCACGCAGCAGCAGCAGCAGCACGCAGCAGCAGCAGCAGCACGCAGCAGCAGCACGCAGCAGCAGCACGCAGCAGCAGCAGCACGCAGCAGCAGCAGCAGCACGCAGCAGCACCAGCAGCACGCAGCAGCAGCAGCACGCAGCAGCAGCAGCAGCAGCACGCAGCAGCCGCAGCAGCACGCAGCAGCAGCAGCAGCTGCAGCAGCAGCAGCAGCACGCAGCAGCAGCAGCAGCACGCAGCAGCAGCAGCGGCACGCAGCAGCAGCAGCAGCACGCAGCAGCAGCACGCAGCAGCACGCAGCAGCAGCAGCAGCACGCAGCAGCAGCAGCACGCAGCAGCAGCAGCGCGCAGCAACAGCAGCAGCACGCAGCAGCAGCAGCAGCACGCAGCAGCAGCAGTAGCAGCACGCAGCAGCAGCAGCAACACGCAGCAGCAGCAGCGGCACGCAGCAGCAGCAGCGGCACGCAGCAGCAGCAGCGGCACGCAGCAGCAGCAGCAGCACGCAGGAGCAGCAGCAGCAGCAGCAGCAGCAGCAGCACGCAGCAGCAGCAGCATCACGCAGCAGCAGCAGCGGCACGCAGCAGCAGCAGCGGCACGCCGCAGCAGCAGCGGCACGCAGCAGCAGCAGCAGCACGCAGCAGCTCGCAGCAGCAGCAGCAGCACGCAGCAGCAGAACGCAGCAGCAGCAGCAGCAGCACGCAGCAGCAGCAGCAGCAGCACGCAGCAGCAGCAGCAGCACGCAGCAGCAGCAGCAGCAGCACGCAGCAGCAGCAGCAGCAGCAGCACGCAGCAGCAGCAGCAACAGCAGCAGCACGCAGCAGCAGCAGCAGCACGCAGCAGCAGCAGCAGCAGCAGCAGCACGCAGCAGCAGCAGCAGCAGCACGCAGCAGCAGCAGCAGCACGCAGCAGCAGCAGCAGCAGCAGCACGCAGCAGCAGCAGTAGCAGCAGCAGCAGCAGCAGCACGCAGCAGCAGCAGCAACACGCAGCAGCAGCACGCAGCAGCAGCAGCAACAGCAGCAGCAAGCAGCAGCAGCAGCAGCAGCACGCAGCAGCAGCACGTAGCAGCAGCAGCAGCACGCAGCAGCAGCAGCAGCACGCAGCGGCAGCAGCAACAGCAGCAGCACGCAGCAGCAGCAGCAGCACGCAGCAGCAGCAGCAGCACGCAGCAGCAGCAGCAGCAGCAGCAGCAGCAGCACGCAGCAGCAGCAGCAGCACGCAGCAGCAGCAGCAACAGCAGCAGCACGCAGCAGCAGCAGCAGCACGCAGCAGCAGCAGCAGCACGCAGCAGCAGCAGTAGCAGCAGCAGCAGCAGCAGCACGCAGCAGCAGCAGCATCACGCAGCAGCAGCAGCGGCACGCAGCAGCAGCAGCGGCACGCCGCAGCAGCAGCGGCACGCAGCAGCAGCAGCAGCACGCAGCAGCTCGCAGCAGCAGCAGCAGAACGCAGCAGCAGCAGCAGCAGCACGCAGCAGCAGCAGCAGCAGCACGCAGCAGCAGCAGCAGCACGCAGCAGCAGCAGCAGCAGCACGCAGCAGCAGCAGCAGCAGCAGCAGCAGCACGCAGCAGCAGCAGCAACAGCAGCAGCACGCAGCAGCAGCAGCAGCACGCAGCAGCAGCAGCAGCACGTAGCAGCAGCAGCAGCACGCAGCAGCAGCAGCAGCACGCAGCGGCAGCAGCAACAGCAGCAGCAGCAGCATCACGCAGCAGCAGCAGCGGCACGCAGCAGCAGCAGCGGCACGCAGCAGCAGCAGCGGCACGCAGCAGCAGCAGCGGCACGCAGCAGCAGCAGCAGCAGCACGCAGCAGCAGCAGTAGCAGCAGCAGCAGCAGCAGCACGCAGCAGCAGCAGCATCACGCAGCAGCAGCAGCGGCACGCAGCAGCAGCAGCGGCACGCCGCAGCAGCAGCGGCACGCAGCAGCAGCAGCAGCACGCAGCAGCTCGCAGCAGCAGCAGCAGCACGCAGCAGCAGAACGCAGCAGCAGCAGCAGCAGCACGCAGCAGCAGCAGCAGCAGCACGCAGCAGCAGCAGCAGCACGCAGCAGCAGCAGCAGCACGCAGCAGCAGCAGTAGCAGCAGCAGCAGCAGCAGCACGCAGCAGCAGCAGCAACACGCAGCAGCAGCACGCAGCAGCAGCAGCAACAGCAGCAGCACGCAGCAGCAGCAGCAGCACGCAGCAGCAGCAGCAGCACGTAGCAGCAGCAGCAGCAAGCAGCAGCAGCAGCAGCACGCAGCGGCAGCAGCAACAGCAGCAGCACGCAGCAGCAGCAGCAGCACGCAGCAGCAGCAGCAGCACGCAGCAGCAGCAGCAGCAGCAGCAGCAGCAGCACGCAGCAGCAGCAGCAGCACGCAGCAGCAGCAGCAGCAGCAACAGCAGCAGCACGCAGCAGCAGCAGCAGCACGCAGCAGCAGCAGCAGCACGCAGCAGCAGCAGTAGCAGCAGCAGCAGCAGCAGCACGCAGCAGCAGCAGCATCACGCAGCAGCAGCAGCGGCACGCAGCAGCAGCAGCGGCACGCCGCAGCAGCAGCGGCACGCAGCAGCAGCAGCAGCACGCAGCAGCTCGCAGCAGCAGCAGCAGCACGCAGCAGCAGAACGCAGCAGCAGCAGCAGCAGCACGCAGCAGCAGCAGCAGCACGCAGCAGCAGCAGCAGCACGCAGCAGCAGCAGCAGCAGCACGCAGCAGCAGCAGCAGCACGCAGCAGCAGCAGCAGCAGCAGCAGCACGCAGCAGCAGCAGCAGCAGCAGCAGCAGCACGCAGCAGCAGCAGCACGCAGCAGCAGCAGCGCGCAGCAGCAGCAGCAGCACGCAGCAGCAGCAGCGCGCAGCAGCAGCAGCAGCAGCACGCAGCAGCAGCAGCAGCACGCAGCAGCAGCAGCAGCAGCACGCAGCAGCAGCAGCAGCACGCAGCAGCAGCAGCAACACGCAGCAGCAGCACGCAGCAGCAGCAGCAGCAGCACGCAGCAGCAGCAGCAGCAGGCAGCAGCAGCAGCAGCACGCAGCAGCAGCAGCAGTACGCAGCAGCAGCAGCAACAGCAGCAGCACGCAGCAGCAGCAGCAGCACGCAGCAGCAGCAGTAGCAGCACGCAGCAGCAGCAGCAACACGCAGCAGCAGCAGCGGCACGCAGCAGCAGCAGCGGCACGCAGCAGCAGCAGCGGCACGCAGCAGCAGCAGCAGCACGCAGCAGCAGCAGTAGCAGCAGCAGCAGCAGCACGCAGCAGCAGCAGCATCACGCAGCAGCAGCAGCGGCACGCAGCAGCAGCAGCGGCACGCCGCAGCAGCAGCGGCACGCAGCAGCAGCAGCAGCACGCAGCAGCTCGCAGCAGCAGCAGCAGCACGCAGCAGCAGAACGCAGCACTAGCAGCAGCAGCACGCAGCAGCAGCAGCAGCAGCACGCAGCAGCAGCAGCGCGCAGCAGCAGCAGCAGCAGCACGCAGCAGCAGCAGCAGCACGCAGCAGCAGCAGCAGCAGCACGCAGCAGCAGCAGCAGCACGCAGCAGCAGCAGCAACACGCAGCAGCAGCACGCAGCAGCAGCAGCAGCAGCACGCAGCAGCAGCAGCAGCAGGCAGCAGCAGCAGCAGCACGCAGCAGCAGCAGCAGTACGCAGCAGCAGCAGCAACAGCAGCAGCACGCAGCAGCAGCAGCAGCACGCAGCAGCAGCAGTAGCAGCACGCAGCAGCAGCAGCAACACGCAGCAGCAGCAGCGGCACGCAGCAGCAGCAGCGGCACGCAGCAGCAGCAGCGGCACGCAGCAGCAGCAGCAGCACGCAGCAGCAGCAGTAGCAGCAGCAGCAGCAGCACGCAGCAGCAGCAGCATCACGCAGCAGCAGCAGCGGCACGCAGCAGCAGCAGCGGCACGCCGCAGCAGCAGCGGCACGCAGCAGCAGCAGCAGCACGCAGCAGCTCGCAGCAGCAGCAGCAGCACGCAGCAGCAGAACGCAGCACTAGCAGCAGCAGCACGCAGCAGCAGCAGCAGCAGCACGCAGCAGCAGCAGCAGCACGCAGCAGCAGCAGCAGCAGCACGCAGCAGCAGCAGCAGCAGCAGCAGCAGCAGCACGCAGCAGCAGCAGCAACAGCAGCAGCACGCAGCAGCAGCAGCAGCACGCAGCAGCAGCAGCAGCAGCAGCAGCAGCAGCAGCACGCAGCAGCAGCAGCAGCACGCAGCAGCAGCAGCAGCACGCAGCAGCAGCAGTAGCAGCAGCAGCAGCAGCAGCACGCAGCAGCAGCAGCATCACGCAGCAGCAGCAGCGGCACGCAGCAGCAGCAGCGGCACGCCGCAGCAGCAGCGGCACGCAGCAGCAGCAGCAGCACGCAGCAGCTCGCAGCAGCAGCAGCAGCACGCAGTAGCAGAACGCAGCAGCAGCAGCAGCAGCACGCAGCAGCAGCAGCAGCAGCACGCAGCAGCAGCAGCAGCACGCAGCAGCAGCAGCAGCAGCACGCAGCAGCAGCAGCAGCAGCAGCACGCAGCAGCAGCAGCAACAGCAGCAGCACGCAGCAGCAGCAGCAGCACGCAGCAGCAGCAGCAGCAGCAGCACGCAGCAGCAGCAGCAGCAGCACGCAGCAGCAGCAGCAGCACGCAGCAGCAGCAGCAGCACGCAGCAGCAGCAGTAGCAGCAGCAGCAGCAGCACGCAGCAGCAGCAGCAACACGCAGCAGCAGCACGCAGCAGCAGCAGCAACAGCAGCAGCACGCAGCAGCAGCAGCAGCACGCAGCAGCAGCAGCAGCACGTAGCAGCAGCAGCAGCACGCAGCAGCAGCAGCAGCACGCAGCGGCAGCAGCAACAGCAGCAGCACGCAGCAGCAGCAGCAGCACGCAGCAGCAGCAGCAGCACGCAGCAGCAGCAGCAGCAGCAGCAGCAGCAGCAGCAGCACGCAGCAGCAGCAGCAGCACGCAGCAGCAGAACGCAGCAGCAGCAGCAGCAGCACGCAGCAGCAGCAGCAGCAGCACGCAGCAGCAGCAGCAGCACGCAGCAGCAGCAGCAGCAGCACGCAGCAGCAGCAGCAGCAGCATCACGCAGCAGCAGCAGCGGCACGCAGCAGCAGCAGCGGCACGCCGCAGCAGCAGCGGCACGCAGCAGCAGCAGCAGCACGCAGCAGCTCGCAGCAGCAGCAGCAGCACGCAGCAGCAGAACGCAGCAGCAGCAGCAGCAGCACGCAGCAGCAGCAGCAGCAGCACGCAGCAGCAGCAGCAGCACGCAGCAGCAGCAGCAGCAGCACGCAGCAGCAGCAGCAGCAGCAGCAGCACGCAGCAGCAGCAGCAACAGCAGCAGCACGCAGCAGCAGCAGCAGCACGCAGCAGCAGCAGCAGCACGTAGCAGCAGCAGCAGCACGCAGCAGCAGCAGCAGCACGCAGCGGCAGCAGCAACAGCAGCAGCACGCAGCAGCAGCAGCAGCACGCAGCAGCAGCAGCAGCACGCAGCAGCAGCAGCAGCACGCAGCAGCAGCAGCAACAGCAGCAGCACGCAGCAGCAGCAGCAGCAGCAGCAGCAGCACGCAGCAGCAGCAGCACGCAGCAGCAGCAGCGCGCAGCAGCAGCAGCAGCACGCAGCAGCAGCAGCACGCAGCAGCAGCAGCAGCACGCAGCAGCAGCAGCAGCAGCACGCAGCAGCAGCAGCAGCACGCAGCAGCCGCAGCAGCACGCAGCAGCAGCAGCAGCTGCAGCAGCAGCAGCAGCACGCAGCAGCAGCAGCAGCACGCAGCAGCAGCAGCGGCACGCAGCAGCAGCAGCAGCACGCAGCAGCAGCACGCAGCAGCAGCAGCAGCACGCAGCAGCAGCAGCAGCACGCAGCAGCAGCAGCACGCAGCAGCAGCAGCGCGCAGCAGCAGCAGCAGCACGCAGCAGCAGCAGCAGCACGCAGCAGCAGCAGCAGCACGCAGCAGCAGCAGCAACACGCAGCAGCAGCACGCAGCAGCAGCAGCAGCAGCACGCAGCAGCAGCACGCAGCAGCAGCAGCAGCACGCAGCAGCAGCAGCAACAGCAGCAGCACGCAGCAGCAGCAGCAGCACGCAGCAGCAGCAGTAGCAGCACGCAGCAGCAGCAGCAACACGCAGCAGCGGCACGCAGCAGCAGCAGCGGCACGCAGCAGCAGCAGCAGCACGCAGCAGCAGCAGTAGCAGCAGCAGCAGCAGCAGCACGCAGCAGCAGCAGCATCACGCAGCAGCAGCAGCGGCACGCAGCAGCAGCAGCGGCACGCCGCAGCAGCAGCGGCACGCAGCAGCAGCAGCAGCACGCAGCAGCTCGCAGCAGCAGCAGCAGCACGCAGCAGTACGCAGCAGCAGCAGCAACAGCAGCAGCACGCAGCAGCAGCAGCAGCACGCAGCAGCAGCAGTAGCAGCACGCAGCAGCAGCAGCAGCACGCAGCAGCAGCAGCAGCAGCACGCAGCAGCAGCAGCAGCAGGCAGCAGCAGCAGCAGCACGCAGCAGCAGCAGCAGTACGCAGCAGCAGCAGCAACAGCAGCAGCACGCAGCAGCAGCAGCAGCACGCAGCAGCAGCAGTAGCAGCACGCAGCAGCAGCAGCAACACGCAGCAGCAGCAGCGGCACGCAGCAGCAGCAGCGGCACGCAGCAGCAGCAGCGGCACGCAGCAGCAGCAGCAGCAGCACGCAGGAGCAGCAGTAGCAGCAGCAGTAGCAGCAGCACGCAGCAGCAGCAGCATCACGCAGCAGCAGCAGCGGCACGCAGCAGCAGCAGCGGCACGCCGCAGCAGCAGCGGCACGCAGCAGCAGCAGCAGCACGCAGCAGCTCGCAGCAGCAGCAGCAGCAGCAGCAGCAGCACGCAGCAGCAGCAGCAGCAGCACGCAGCAGCAGCAGCAGCACGCAGCAGCAGCAGCAGCAGCACGCAGCAGCAGCAGCAGCAGCAGCAGCAGCAGCACGCAGCAGCAGCAGCAACAGCAGCAGCACGCAGCAGCAGCAGCAGCACGCAGCAGCAGCAGCAGCAGCAGCAGCACGCAGCAGCAGCAGCAGCAGCACGCAGCAGCAGCAGCAGCACGCAGCAGCAGCAGCAGCACGCAGCAGCAGCAGTAGCAGCAGCAGCAGCAGCAGCACGCAGCAGCAGCAGCAACACGCAGCAGCAGCACGCAGCAGCAGCAGCAACAGCAGCAGCACGCAGCAGCAGCAGCAGCACGCAGCAGCAGCAGCAGCACGTAGCAGCAGCAGCAGCACGCAGCAGCAGCAGCAGCACGCAGCGGCAGCAGCAACAGCAGCAGCACGCAGCAGCAGCAGCAGCACGCAGCAGCAGCAGCAGCACGCAGCAGCAGCAGCAGCACGCAGCAGCAGCAGCAGCAGCAGCAGCAGCAGCAGCACGCAGCAGCAGCAGCAGCACGCAGCAGCAGCAGCAACAGCAGCAGCACGCAGCAGCAGCAGCAGCACGCAGCAGCAGCAGCAGCACGCAGCAGCAGCAGTAGCAGCAGCAGCAGCAGCAGCACGCAGCAGCAGCAGCATCACGCAGCAGCAGCAGCGGCACGCAGCAGCAGCAGCGGCACGCCGCAGCAGCAGCGGCACGCAGCAGCAGCAGCAGTACGCAGCAGCTCGCAGCAGCAGCAGCAGAACGCAGCAGCAGCACGCAGCAGCAGCAGCAGCAGCACGCAGCAGCAGCAGCAGCACGCAGCAGCAGCAGCAGCAGCACGCAGCAGCAGCAGCAGCAGCAGCAGCAGCACGCAGCAGCAGCAGCAACAGCAGCAGCACGCAGCAGCAGCAGCAGCACGCAGCAGCAGCAGCAGCACGTAGCAGCAGCAGCAGCACGCAGCAGCAGCAGCAGCACGCAGCGGCAGCAGCAACAGCAGCAGCAGCAGCATCACGCAGCAGCAGCAGCGGCACGCAGCAGCAGCAGCGGCACGCAGCAGCAGCAGCGGCACGCAGCAGCAGCAGCGGCACGCAGCAGCAGCAGCAGCACGCAGCAGCAGCAGTAGCAGCAGCAGCAGCAGCAGCACGCAGCAGCAGCAGCATCACGCAGCAGCAGCAGCGGCACGCAGCAGCAGCAGCGGCACGCCGCAGCAGCAGCGGCACGCAGCAGCAGCAGCAGCACGCAGCAGCTCGCAGCAGCAGCAGCAGCACGCAGCAGCAGAACGCAGCAGCAGCAGCAGCAGCAGCAGCAGCAGCAGCACGCAGCAGCAGCAGCAGCAGCACGCAGCAGCAGCAGCAGCACGCAGCAGCAGCAGCAGCAGCACGCAGCAGCAGCAGCAGCAGCAGCAGCAGCAGCACGCAGCAGCAGCAGCAACAGCAGCAGCACGCAGCAGCAGCAGCAGCACGCAGCAGCAGCAGCAGCAGCAGCAGCACGCAGCAGCAGCACGCAGCAGCAGCAGCAGCACGCAGCAGCACGCAGCAGCACGCAGCAGCAGCAGCAGCACGCAGCAGCAGCAGCAGCAGCACGCAGCAGCAGCAGCAGCACGCAGCAGCAGCAGCAGCAGCAGCACGCAGCAGCAGCAGCAGCACGCAGCAGCAGCACGCAGCAGCAGCAGCAGCACGCAGCAGCACGCAGCAGCAGCACGTAGCTGCAGCACGCAGCAGCAGCAGCAGCACGCAGCAGCAGCACGCAGCAGCAGCAGCAGCACGCAGCAGCAGCAGCAGCACGCAGCAGCAGCAGCAGCACGCAGCAGCAGCAGCACGCAGCAGCAGCAGCACGCAGCAGCAGCAGCACGCAGCAGCAGCAGCAGCAGCAGCACGCAGCAACAGCAGCAGCACGCAGCAGCAGCAGCAGCACGCAGCAGCAGCAGCAGCACGCAGCAGCAGCACGCAGCAGCAGCAGCAGCACGCAGCAGCAGCAGCAGCACGCAGCAGCACCAGCAGCACGCAGCAGCAGCAGCACGCAGCAGCAGCAGCAGCAGCACGCAGCAGCCGCAGCAGCACGCAGCAGCAGCAGCAGCTGCAGCAGCAGCAGCAGCACGCAGCAGCAGCAGCAGCACGCAGCAGCAGCAGCGGCACGCAGCAGCAGCAGCAGCACGCAGCAGCAGCACGCAGCAGCACGCAGCAGCAGCAGCAGCACGCAGCAGCAGCAGCAGCAGCACGCAGCAGCAGCAGCAGCAGCAGGCAGCAGCAGCAGCAGCACACAGCAGCAGCAGCAGTACGCAGCAGCAGCAGCAACAGCAGCAGCACGCAGCAGCAGCAGCAACAGCAGCAGCACGCAGCAGCAGCAGCAGCAGCACGCAGCAGCAGCAGCAGCAGCAGCAGCACGCAGCAGCAGCAGCAGCAGCACGCAGCAGCAGCAGCAGCACGCAGCAGCAGCAGCAGCACGCAGCAGCAGCAGTAGCAGCAGCAGCAGCAGCAGCACGCAGCAGCAGCAGCAACACGCAGCAGCAGCACGCAGCAGCAGCAGCAACAGCAGCAGCACGCAGCAGCAGCAGCAGCACGCAGCAGCAGCAGCAGCACGTAGCAGCAGCAGCAGCACGCAGCAGCAGCAGCAGCACGCAGGAGCAGCAGTAGCAGCAGCAGCAGCAGCAGCACGCAGCAGCAGCAGCATCACGCAGCAGCAGCAGCGGCACGCAGCAGCAGCAGCGGCACGCCGCAGCAGCAGCGGCACGCAGCAGCAGCAGCAGCACGCAGCAGCTCGCAGCAGCAGCAGCAGCACGCAGCAGCAGAACGCAGCAGCAGCAGCAGCAGCACGCAGCAGCAGCAGCAGCAGCACGCAGCAGCAGCAGCAGCACGCAGCAGCAGCAGCAGCAGCACGCAGCAGCAGCAGCAGCAGCAGCACGCAGCAGCAGCAGCAACAGCAGCAGCACGCAGCAGCAGCAGCAGCACGCAGCAGCAGCAGCAGCAGCAGCAGCACGCAGCAGCAGCAGCAGCAGCACGCAGCAGCAGCAGCAGCACGCAGCAGCAGCAGCAGCACGCAGCAGCAGCAGTAGCAGCAGCAGCAGCAGCAGCACGCAGCAGCAGCAGCAACACGCAGCAGCAGCACGCAGCAGCAGCAGCAACAGCAGCAGCACGCAGCAGCAGCAGCAGCACGCAGCAGCAGCAGCAGCACGTAGCAGCAGCAGCAGCACGCAGCAGCAGCAGCAGCACGCAGCGGCAGCAGCAACAGCAGCAGCACGCAGCAGCAGCAGCAGCACGCAGCAGCAGCAGCAGCACGCAGCAGCAGCAGCAGCACGCAGCAGCAGCAGCAGCAGCAGCAGCAGCAGCACGCAGCAGCAGCAGCAGCACGCAGCAGCAGCAGCAACAGCAGCAGCACGCAGCAGCAGCAGCAGCACGCAGCAGCAGCAGCAGCACGCAGCAGCAGCAGTAGCAGCAGCAGCAGCAGCAGCACGCAGCAGCAGCAGCATCACGCAGCAGCAGCAGCGGCACGCAGCAGCAGCAGCGGCACGCCGCAGCAGCAGCGGCACGCAGCAGCAGCAGCAGCACGCAGCAGCTCGCAGCAGCAGCAGCAGAACGCAGCAGCAGCACGCAGCAGCAGCAGCAGCAGCACGCAGCAGCAGCAGCAGCACGCAGCAGCAGCAGCAGCAGCACGCAGCAGCAGCAGCAGCAGCAGCAGCAGCACGCAGCAGCAGCAGCAACAGCAGCAGCACGCAGCAGCAGCAGCAGCACGCAGCAGCAGCAGCAGCACGTAGCAGCAGCAGCAGCACGCAGCAGCAGCAGCAGCACGCAGCGGCAGCAGCAACAGCAGCAGCAGCAGCATCACGCAGCAGCAGCAGCGGCACGCAGCAGCAGCAGCGGCACGCAGCAGCAGCAGCGGCACGCAGCAGCAGCAGCAGCACGCAGCAGCAGCAGTAGCAGCAGCAGCAGCAGCAGCACGCAGCAGCAGCAGCATCACGCAGCAGCAGCAGCGGCACGCAGCAGCAGCAGCGGCACGCCGCAGCAGCAGCGGCACGCAGCAGCAGCAGCAGCACGCAGCAGCTCGCAGCAGCAGCAGCAGCACGCAGCAGCAGAACGCAGCAGCAGCAGCAGCAGCAGCAGCACGCAGCAGCAGCAGCAGCACGCAGCAGCAGCAGCAGCAGCACGCAGCAGCAGCAGCAGCAGCAGCAGCACGCAGCAGCAGCAGCAACAGCAGCAGCACGCAGCAGCAGCAGCAGCACGCAGCAGCAGCAGCAGCAGCAGCAGCACGCAGCAGCAGCAGCAGCAGCACGCAGCAGCAGCAGCAGCACGCAGCAGCAGCAGCAGCACGCAGCAGCAGCAGTAGCAGCAGCAGCAGCAGCAGCACGCAGCAGCAGCAGCAACACGCAGCAGCAGCACGCAGCAGCAGCAGCAACAGCAGCAGCACGCAGCAGCAGCAGCAGCAGCAGCACGCAGCAGCAGCAGCAGCACGTAGCAGCAGCAGCAGCACGCAGCAGCAGCAGCAGCACGCAGCGGCAGCAGCAACAGCAGCAGCACGCAGCAGCAGCAGCAGCACGCAGCAGCAGCAGCAGCACGCAGCAGCAGCAGCAGCAGCAGCAGCACGCAGCAGCAGCAGCAGCACGCAGCAGCAGCAGCAACAGCAGCAGCACGCAGCAGCAGCAGCAGCACGCAGCAGCAGCAGCAGCACGCAGCAGCAGCAGTAGCAGCAGCAGCAGCAGCAGCACGCAGCAGCAGCAGCATCACGCAGCAGCAGCAGCGGCACGCAGCAGCAGCAGCGGCACGCCGCAGCAGCAGCGGCACGCAGCAGCTCGCAGCAGCAGCAGCAGCACGCAGCAGCTCGCAGCAGCAGCAGCAGCACGCAGCAGCAGAACGCAGCAGCAGCAGCAGCAGCACGCAGCAGCAGCAGCAGCAGCACGCAGCAGCAGCAGCAGCACGCAGCAGCAGCAGCAGCAGCACGCAGCAGCAGCAGCAGCAGCACGCAGCAGCAGCAGCAGCACGCAGCAGCAGCAGCAGCAGCACGCAGCAGCAGCAGCAGCAGCAGCAGCAGCACGCAGCAGCAGCACGCAGCAGCAGCAGCGCGCAGCAGCAGCAGCAGCACGCAGCAGCAGCAGCGCGCAGCAGCAGCAGCAGCAGCACGCAGCAGCAGCAGCAGCACGCAGCAGCAGCAGCAGCAGCACGCAGCAGCAGCAGCAGCACGCAGCAGCAGCAGCAACACGCAGCAGCAGCACGCAGCAGCAGCAGCAGCAGCACGCAGCAGCAGCAGCAGCAGGCAGCAGCAGCAGCAGCACGCAGCAGCAGCAGCAGTACGCAGCAGCAGCAGCAACAGCAGCAGCACGCAGCAGCAGCAGCAGCACGCAGCAGCAGCAGTAGCAGCACGCAGCAGCAGCAGCAACACGCAGCAGCAGCAGCGGCACGCAGCAGCAGCAGCAACACGCAGCAGCAGCAGCGGCACGCAGCAGCAGCAGCGGCACGCAGCAGCAGCAGCGGCACGCAGCAGCAGCAGCAGCACGCAGCAGCAGCAGTAGCAGCAGCAGCAGCAGCAGCACGCAGCAGCAGCAGCATCACGCAGCAGCAGCAGCGGCACGCAGCAGCAGCAGCGGCACGCCGCAGCAGCAGCGGCACGCAGCAGCAGCAGCAGCACGCAGCAGCTCGCAGCAGCAGCAGCAGCACGCAGCAGCAGAACGCAGCAGCAGCAGCAGCAGCACGCAGCAGCAGCAGCAGCAGCAGCACGCAGCAGCAGCAGCAGCAGCACGCAGCAGCAGCAGCAGCAGCAGCAGCAGCACGCAGCAGCAGCAGCAACAGCAGCAGCACGCAGCAGCAGCAGCAGCACGCAGCAGCAGCAGCAGCAGCAGCAGCACGCAGCAGCAGCAGCAGCAGCACGCAGCAGCAGCAGCAGCACGCAGCAGCAGCAGCAGCACGCAGCAGCAGCAGTAGCAGCAGCAGCAGCAGCAGCACGCAGCAGCAGCAGCAACACGCAGCAGCAGCACGCAGCAGCAGCAGCAACAGCAGCAGCACGCAGCAGCAGCAGCAGCACGCAGCAGCAGCAGCAGCACGTAGCAGCAGCAGCAGCACGCAGCAGCAGCAGCAGCACGCAGCGGCAGCAGCAACAGCAGCAGCACGCAGCAGCAGCAGCAGCACGCAGCAGCAGCAGCAGCACGCAGCAGCAGCAGCAGCAGCAGCAGCAGCAGCAGCAGCAGCAGCAGCAGCAGCACGCAGCAGCAGCAGCAGCACGCAGCAGCAGCAGCAACAGCAGCAGCACGCAGCAGCAGCAGCAGCACGCAGCAGCAGCAGCAGCACGCAGCAGCAGCAGTAGCAGCAGCAGCAGCAGCAGCACGCAGCAGCAGCAGCATCACGCAGCAGCAGCAGCAGCACGCAGCAGCAGCAGCGGCACGCCGCAGCAGCAGCGGCACGCAGCAGCAGCAGCAGCACGCAGCAGCTCGCAGCAGCAGCAGCAGCACGCAGCAGCAGAACGCAGCAGCAGCAGCAGCAGCACGCAGCAGCAGCAGCAGCAGCACGCAGCAGCAGCAGCAGCACGCAGCAGCAGCAGCAGCAGCACGCAGCAGCAGCAGCAGCAGCAGCAGCAGCACGCAGCAGCAGCAGCAGCAGCAGCATCACGCAGCAGCAGCAGCGGCACGCAGCAGCAGCAGCGGCACGCCGCAGCAGCAGCGGCACGCAGCAGCAGCAGCAGCACGCAGCAGCTCGCAGCAGCAGCAGCAGCACGCAGCAGCAGAACGCAGCAGCAGCAGCAGCAGCAGCACGCAGCAGCAGCAGCAGCAGCACGCAGCAGCAGCAGCAGCACGCAGCAGCAGCAGCAGCAGCACGCAGCAGCAGCAGCAGCAGCAGCAGCAGCACGCAGCAGCAGCAGCAACAGCAGCAGCACGCAGCAGCAGCAGCAGCACGCAGCAGCAGCAGCAGCACGTAGCAGCAGCAGCAGCACGCAGCAGCAGCAGCAGCACGCAGCGGCAGCAGCAACAGCAGCAGCACGCAGCAGCAGCAGCAGCACGCAGCAGCAGCAGCAGCACGCAGCAGCAGCAGCAGCAGCAGCAGCAGCAGCACGCAGCAGCAGCAGCAGCACGCAGCAGCAGCAGCAACAGCAGCAGCACGCAGCAGCAGCAGCAGCAGCAGCAGCACGCAGCAGCAGCACGCAGCAGCAGCAGCACGCAGCAGCAGCAGCGCGCAGCAGCAGCAGCAGCACGCAGCAGCAGCAGCGCGCAGCAGCAGCAGCAGCAGCACGCAGCAGCAGCAGCAGCACGCAGCAGCAGCACGCAGCAGCAGCAGCAACACGCAGCAGCAGCAGCAGCACGCAGCAGCAGCAGCACGCAGCAGCAGCAGCAGCAGCGCGCAGCAGCAGCAGCAGCACGCAGCAGCAGCAGCGCGCAGCAGCAGCAGCAGCAGCACGCAGCAGCAGCACGCAGCAGCAGCACGCAGCACGCAGCAGCAGCAGCACGCAGCAGCAGCAGCAGCACGCAGCAGCAGCAGCAGCAGCACGCAGCAGCAGCAGCAGCACGCAGCAGCAGCAGCAGCACGCAGCAGCCGCAGCAGCACGCAGCAGCAGCAGCAGCTGCAGCAGCAGCAGCAGCACGCAGCAGCAGCAGCAGCACGCAGCAGCAGCAGCGGCACGCAGCAGCAGCAGCAGCACGCAGCAGCAGCACGCAGCAGCAGCAGCAGCACGCAGCAGCAGCAGCACGCAGCAGCAGCAGCGCGCAGCAGCAGCAGCAGCACGCAGCAGCAGCAGCGCGCAGCAGCAGCAGCAGCAGCACGCAGCAGCAGCAGCAGCACGCAGCAGCAGCAGCAGCAGCACGCAGCAGCAGCAGCAGCACGCAGCAGCAGCAGCAACACGCAGCAGCAGCACGCAGCAGCAGCAGCAGCAGCACGCAGCAGCAGCAGCAGCACGCAGCAGCAGCAGCAGCACGCAGCAGCAGCAGCAGTACGCAGCAGCAGCAGCAACAGCAGCAGCACGCAGCAGCAGCAGCAGCACGCAGCAGCAGCAGTAGCAGCACGCAGCAGCAGCAGCAACACGCAGCAGCAGCAGCGGCACGCAGCAGCAGCAGCGGCACGCAGCAGCAGCAGCGGCACGCAGCAGCAGCAGCAGCACGCAGCAGCAGCAGTAGCAGCAGCAGCAGCAGCAGCACGCAGCAGCAGCAGCATCACGCAGCAGCAGCAGCGGCACGCAGCAGCAGCAGCGGCACGCCGCAGCAGCAGCGGCACGCAGCAGCAGCAGCGGCACGCAGCAGCAGCAGCAGCACGCAGCAGCTCGCAGCAGCAGCAGCAGAACGCAGCAGCAGCAGCAGCAGCACGCAGCAGCAGCAGCAGCAGCACGCAGCAGCAGCAGCAGCACGCAGCAGCAGCAGCAGCAGCACGCAGCAGCAGCAGCAGCAGCAGCAGCAGCACGCAGCAGCAGCAGCGTCACGCAGCAGCAGCAGCGGCACGCAGCAGCAGCAGCGGCACGCAGCAGCAGCAGCGGCACGCAGCAGCAGCAGCAGCACGCAGCAGCAGCAGTAGCAGCAGCAGCAGCAGCAGCACGCAGCAGCAGCAGCATCACGCAGCAGCAGCAGCGGCACGCAGCAGCAGCAGCGGCACGCCGCAGCAGCAGCGGCACGCAGCAGCAGCAGCAGCACGCAGCAGCTCGCAGCAGCAGCAGCAGCACGCAGCAGCAGAACGCAGCAGCAGCAGCAGCAGCACGCAGCAGCAGCAGCAGCACGCAGCAGCAGCAGCAGCAGCACGCAGCAGCAGCAGCACGCAGCAGCAGCAGCAGCAGCACGCAGCAGCAGCAGCAGCAGCAGCAGCAGCAGCACGCAGCAGCAGCAGCAACAGCAGCAGCACGCAGCAGCAGCAGCAGCACGCAGCAGCAGCAGCAGCAGCACGCAGCAGCAGCAGCAGCACGCAGCAGCAGCAGCAGCACGCAGCAGCAGCAGTAGCAGCAGCAGCAGCAGCAGCACGCAGCAGCAGCAGCAACACGCAGCAGCAGCACGCAGCAGCAGCAGCAACAGCAGCAGCACGCAGCAGCAGCAGCAGCACGCAGCAGCAGCAGCAGCACGTAGCAGCAGCAGCAGCACGCAGCAGCAGCAGCAGCACGCAGCGGCAGCAGCAACAGCAGCAGCACGCAGCAGCAGCAGCAGCACGCAGCAGCAGCAGCAGCACGCAGCAGCAGCAGCAGCAGCAGCAGCACGCAGCAGCAGCAGCAGCAGCAGCAGCAGCAGCAGCACGCAGCAGCAGCAGCAGCACGCTGCAGCAGCAGCAACAGCAGCAGCACGCAGCAGCAGCAGCAGCACGCAGCAGCAGCAGCAGCACGCAGCAGCAGCAGCGGCACGCAGCAGCAGCAGCGGCACGCCGCAGCAGCAGCGGCACGCAGCAGCAGCAGCAGCACGCAGCAGCTCGCAGCAGCAGCAGCAGCACGCAGCAGCAGAACGCAGCAGCAGCAGCAGCAGCACGCAGCAGCAGCAGCAGCAGCACGCAGCAGCAGCAGCAGCACGCAGCAGCAGCAGCAGCAGCACGCAGCAGCAGCAGCAGCAGCAGCAGCAGCACGCAGCAGCAGCAGCAACAGCAGCAGCACGCAGCAGCAGCAGCAGCACGCAGCAGCAGCAGCAGCAGCAGCAGCACGCAGCAGCAGCAGCAGCAGCACGCAGCAGCAGCAGCAGCACGCAGCAGCAGCAGCAGCACGCAGCAGCAGCAGTAGCAGCAGCAGCAGCAGCAGCACGCAGCAGCAGCAGCAACACGCAGCAGCAGCACGCAGCAGCAGCAGCAACAGCAGCAGCACGCAGCAGCAGCAGCAGCACGCAGCAGCAGCAGCAGCACGTAGCAGCAGCAGCAGCACGCAGCAGCAGCAGCAGCACGCAGCGGCAGCAGCAACAGCAGCAGCACGCAGCAGCAGCAGCAGCACGCAGCAGCAGCAGCAGCACGCAGCAGCAGCAGCAGCAGCAGCAGCAGCAGCAGCAGCAGCAGCACGCAGCAGCAGCAGCAGCACGCAGCAGCAGCAGCAACAGCAGCAGCACGCAGCAGCAGCAGCAGCACGCAGCAGCAGCAGCAGCACGCAGCAGCAGCAGTAGCAGCAGCAGCAGCAGCAGCACGCAGCAGCAGCAGCATCACGCAGCAGCAGCAGCGGCACGCAGCAGCAGCAGCGGCACGCCGCAGCAGCAGCGGCACGCAGCAGCAGCAGCAGCACGCAGCAGCTCGCAGCAGCAGCAGCAGCACGCAGCAGCAGAACGCAGCAGCAGCAGCAGCAGCACGCAGCAGCAGCAGCAGCAGCACGCAGCAGCAGCAGCAGCACGCAGCAGCAGCAGCAGCAGCACGCAGCAGCAGCAGCAGCAGCAGCAGCAGCACGCAGCAGCAGCAGCAGCAGCAGCATCACGCAGCAGCAGCAGCGGCACGCAGCAGCAGCAGCGGCACGCCGCAGCAGCAGCGGCACGCAGCAGCAGCAGCAGCACGCAGCAGCTCGCAGCAGCAGCAGCAGCACGCAGCAGCAGAACGCAGCAGCAGCAGCAGCAGCAGCACGCAGCAGCAGCAGCAGCAGCACGCAGCAGCAGCAGCAGCACGCAGCAGCAGCAGCAGCAGCACGCAGCAGCAGCAGCAGCAGCAGCAGCAGCAGCAGCACGCAGCAGCAGCAGCAACAGCAGCAGCACGCAGCAGCAGCAGCAGCACGCAGCAGCAGCAGCAGCACGTAGCAGCAGCAGCAGCACGCAGCAGCAGCAGCAGCACGCAGCGGCAGCAGCAACAGCACGCAGCAGCAGCAGTAGCAGCAGCAGCAGCAGCAGCACGCAGCAGCAGCAGCATCACGCAGCAGCAGCAGCGGCACGCAGCAGCAGCAGCGGCACGCCGCAGCAGCAGCGGCACGCAGCAGCAGCAGCAGCACGCAGCAGCTCGCAGCAGCAGCAGCAGCACGCAGCAGCAGAACGCAGCAGCAGCAGCAGCAGCACGCAGCAGCAGCAGCAGCAGCACGCAGCAGCAGCAGCAGCACGCAGCAGCAGCAGCAGCAGCACGCAGCAGCAGCAGCAGCAGCACGCAGCAGCAGCAGCAGCACGCAGCAGCAGCAGCAGCAGCACGCAGCAGCAGCAGCAGCAGCAGCAGCAGCAGCAGCAGCACGCAGCAGCAGCAGCACGCAGCAGCAGCAGCGCGCAGCAGCAGCAGCAGCACGCAGCAGCAGCAGCGCGCAGCAGCAGCAGCAGCAGCACGCAGCAGCAGCAGCAGCACGCAGCAGCAGCAGCAGCAGCACGCAGCAGCAGCAGCAGCACGCAGCAGCAGCAGCAACACGCAGCAGCAGCACGCAGCAGCAGCAGCAGCAGCACGCAGCAGCAGCAGCAGCAGGCAGCAGCAGCAGCAGCACGCAGCAGCAGCAGCAGTACGCAGCAGCAGCAGCAACAGCAGCAGCACGCAGCAGCAGCAGCAGCACGCAGCAGCAGCAGTAGCAGCACGCAGCAGCAGCAGCAACACGCAGCAGCAGCAGCGGCACGCAGCAGCAGCAGCGGCACGCAGCAGCAGCAGCAGCACGCAGGAGCAGCAGTAGCAGCAGCAGCAGCAGCAGCACGCAGCAGCAGCAGCATCACGCAGCAGCAGCAGCGGCACGCAGCAGCAGCAGCGGCACGCCGCAGCAGCAGCGGCACGCAGCAGCAGCAGCAGCACGCAGCAGCTCGCAGCAGCAGCAGCAGCACGCAGCAGCAGAACGCAGCAGCAGCAGCAGCAGCACGCAGCAGCAGCAGCAGCAGCACGCAGCAGCAGCAGCAGCACGCAGCAGCAGCAGCAGCAGCACGCAGCAGCAGCAGCAGCAGCAGCAGCAGCAGCACGCAGCAGCAGCAGCAACAGCAGCAGCACGCAGCAGCAGCAGCAGCACGCAGCAGCAGCAGCAGCAGCAGCAGCACGCAGCAGCAGCAGCAGCAGCACGCAGCAGCAGCAGCAGCACGCAGCAGCAGCAGCAGCACGCAGCAGCAGCAGTAGCAGCAGCAGCAGCAGCAGCACGCAGCAGCAGCAGCAACACGCAGCAGCAGCACGCAGCAGCAGCAGCAACAGCAGCAGCACGCAGCAGCAGCAGCAGCACGCAGCAGCAGCAGCAGCACGTAGCAGCAGCAGCAGCACGCAGCAGCAGCAGCAGCACGCAGCGGCAGCAGCAACAGCAGCAGCACGCAGCAGCAGCAGCAGCACGCAGCGGCAGCAGCAGCACGCAGCAGCAGCAGCAGCAGCAGCAGCAGCAGCAGCAGCACGCAGCAGCAGCAGCAGCACGCAGCAGCAGCAGCAGCACGCAGCAGCAGCAGCAGCACGCAGCAGCAGCAGCAGCACGCAGCAGCAGCAGCAGCACGCAGCAGCAGCAGTAGCAGCAGCAGCAGCAGCAGCACGCAGCAGCAGCAGCATCACGCAGCAGCAGCAGCGGCACGCAGCAGCAGCAGCGGCACGCCGCAGCAGCAGCGGCACGCAGCAGCAGCAGCAGCACGCAGCAGCTCGCAGCAGCAGCAGCAGCACGCAGCAGCAGAACGCAGCAGCAGCAGCAGCAGCACGCAGCAGCAGCAGCAGCAGCACGCAGCAGCAGCAGCGGCACGCCGCAGCAGCAGCGGCACGCAGCAGCAGCAGCAGCACGCAGCAGCTCGCAGCAGCAGCAGCAGCACGCAGCAGCAGAACGCAGCAGCAGCAGCAGCAGCAGCACGCAGCAGCAGCAGCAGCAGCACGCAGCAGCAGCAGCAGCACGCAGCAGCAGCAGCAGCAGCACGCAGCAGCAGCAGCAGCAGCAGCAGCAGCACGCAGCAGCAGCAGCAACAGCAGCAGCACGCAGCAGCAGCAGCAGCACGCAGCAGCAGCAGCAGCACGTAGCAGCAGTAGCAGCACGCAGCAGCAGCAGCAGCACGCAGCGGCAGCAGCAACAGCAGCAGCACGCAGCAGCAGCAGCGCGCAGCAGCAGCAGCAGCAGCACGCAGCAGCAGCAGCAGCACGCAGCAGCAGCAGCAGCAGCACGCAGCAGCAGCAGCAGCACGCAGCAGCAGCAGCAACACGCAGCAGCAGCACGAAGCAGCAGCAGCAGCAGCACGCAGCAGCAGCAGCAGCACGCAGCAGCAGCAGCAGCACGCAGCAGCAGCAGCAGTACGCAGCAGCAGCAGCAACAGCAGCAGCACGCAGCAGCAGCAGCAGCACGCAGCAGCAGCAGTAGCAGCACGCAGCAGCAGCAGCAACACGCAGCAGCAGCAGCGGCACGCAGCAGCAGCAGCGGCACGCAGCAGCAGCAGCGGCACGCAGCAGCAGCAGCAGCACGCACCAGCAGCAGTAGCAGCAGCAGCAGCAGCAGCACGCAGCAGCAGCAGCATCACGCAGCAGCAGCAGCGGCACGCAGCAGCAGCAGCGGCACGCCGCAGCAGCAGCGGCACGCAGCAGCAGCAGCAGCACGCAGCAGCTCGCAGCAGCAGCAGCAGCACGCAGCAGCAGAACGCAGCAGCAGCAGCAGCAGCACGCAGCAGCAGCAGCAGCAGCACGCAGCAGCAGCAGCAGCACGCAGCAGCAGCAGCAGCAGCACGCAGCAGCAGCAGCAGCAGCAGCAGCAGCAGCAGCAGCAGCAGCAGCAGCAGCAGCACGCAGCAGCAGCAGCAACAGCAGCAGCACGCAGCAGCAGCAGCAGCACGCAGCAGCAGCAGCAGCAGCAGCAGCACGCAGCAGCAGCACGCAGCAGCAGCAGCAGCACGCAGCAGCACGCAGCAGCACGCAGCAGCAGCAGCAGCACGCAGCAGCAGCAGCAGCAGCACGCAGCAGCAGCAGCAGCACGCAGCAGCAGCAGCAGCAGCAGCACGCAGCAGCAGCAGCAGCACGCAGCAGCAGCACGCAGCAGCAGCAGCAGCACGCAGCAGCACGCAGCAGCAGCACGTAGCTGCAGCACGCAGCAGCAGCAGCAGCACGCAGCAGCAGCACGCAGCAGCAGCAGCAGCACGCAGCAGCAGCAGCAGCACGCAGCAGCAGCAGCACGCAGCAGCAGCAGCACGCAGCAGCAGCAGCAGCACGCAGCAACAGCAGCAGCACGCAGCAGCAGCAGCAGCACGCAGCAGCAGCAGCAGCACGCAGCAGCAGCACGCAGCAGCAGCACGCAGCAGCAGCAGCACGCAGCAGCAGCAGCAGCACGCAGCAGCACCAGCAGCACGCAGCAGCAGCAGCACGCAGCAGCAGCAGCAGCAGCACGCAGCAGCCGCAGCAGCACGCAGCAGCAGCAGCAGCTGCAGCAGCAGCAGCAGCACGCAGCAGCAGCAGCAGCACGCAGCAGCAGCAGCGGCACGCAGCAGCAGCAGCAGCACGCAGCAGCAGCACGCAGCAGCACGCAGCAGCAGCAGCAGCACGCAGCAGCAGCAGCACGCAGCAGCAGCAGCAGCACGCAGCAGCAGCAGCAGCAGCACGCAGCAGCAGCAGCAGCACGCAGCAGCAGCAGCAACACGCAGCAGCAGCACGCAGCAGCAGCAGCAGCAGCACGCAGCAGCAGCAGCAGCAGGCAGCAGCAGCAGCAGCACGCAGCAGCAGCAGCAGTACGCAGCAGCAGCAGCAACAGCAGCAGCACGCAGCAGCAGCAGCAGCACGCAGCAGCAGCAGTAGCAGCACGCAGCAGCAGCAGCAACACGCAGCAGCAGCAGCGGCACGCAGCAGCAGCAGCGGCACGCAGCAGCAGCAGCGGCACGCAGCAGCAGCAGCAGCACGCAGCAGCAGCAGTAGCAGCAGCAGCAGCAGCAGCACGCAGCAGCAGCAGCATCACGCAGCAGCAGCAGCGGCACGCAGCAGCAGCAGCGGCACGCCGCAGCAGCAGCGGCACGCAGCAGCAGCAGCAGCACGCAGCAGCTCGCAGCAGCAGCAGCAGCACGCAGCAGCAGAACGCAGCAGCAGCAGCAGCAGCACGCAGCAGCAGCAGCAGCACGCAGCAGCAGCAGCAGCAGCACGCAGCAGCAGCAGCAGCAGCAGCAGCAGCAGCACGCAGCAGCAGCAGCAACAGCAGCAGCACGCAGCAGCAGCAGCAGCACGCAGCAGCAGCAGCAGCAGCAGCAGCACGCAGCAGCAGCAGCAGCAGCACGCAGCAGCAGCAGCAGCACGCAGCAGCAGCAGCAGCACGCAGCAGCAGCAGTAGCAGCAGCAGCAGCAGCAGCACGCAGCAGCAGCAGCAACACGCAGCAGCAGCAGCAGCACGTAGCAGCAGCAGCAGCACGCAGCAGCAGCAGCAGCACGCAGCGGCAGCAGCAACAGCAGCAGCACGCAGCAGCAGCAGCAGCACGCAGCAGCAGCAGCAGCACGCAGCAGCAGCAGCAGCAGCAGCAGCAGCAGCAGCAGCAGCACGCAGCAGCAGCAGCAGCACGCAGCAGCAGCAGCAACAGCAGCAGCACGCAGCAGCAGCAGCAGCACGCAGCAGCAGCAGCAGCACGCAGCAGCAGCAGTAGCAGCAGCAGCAGCAGCAGCACGCAGCAGCAGCAGCATCACGCAGCAGCAGCAGCGGCACGCAGCAGCAGCAGCGGCACGCCGCAGCAGCAGCGGCACGCAGCAGCAGCAGCAGCACGCAGCAGCTCGCAGCAGCAGCAGCAGCACGCAGCAGCAGAACGCAGCAGCAGCAGCAGCAGCACGCAGCAGCAGCAGCAGCAGCACGCAGCAGCAGCAGCGGCACGCCGCAGCAGCAGCGGCACGCAGCAGCAGCAGCAGCACGCAGCAGCTCGCAGCAGCAGCAGCAGCACGCAGCAGCAGAACGCAGCAGCAGCAGCAGCAGCAGCACGCAGCAGCAGCAGCAGCAGCACGCAGCAGCAGCAGCAGCACGCAGCAGCAGCAGCAGCAGCACGCAGCAGCAGCAGCAGCAGCAGCAGCACGCAGCAGCAGCAGCAACAGCAGCAGCACGCAGCAGCAGCAGCAGCACGCAGCAGCAGCAGCAGCACGTAGCAGCAGCAGCAGCACGCAGCAGCAGCAGCAGCACGCAGCGGCAGCAGCAACAGCAGCAGCACGCAGCAGCAGCAGCGCGCAGCAGCAGCAGCAGCAGCACGCAGCAGCAGCAGCAGCACGCAGCAGCAGCAGCAGCAGCACGCAGCAGCAGCAGCAGCACGCAGCAGCAGCAGCAACACGCAGCAGCAGCACGCAGCAGCAGCAGCAGCAGCACGCAGCAGCAGCAGCAGCACGCAGCAGCAGCAGCAGCACGCAGCAGCAGCAGCAGTACGCAGCAGCAGCAGCAACAGCAGCAGCACGCAGCAGCAGCAGCAGCACGCAGCAGCAGCAGTAGCAGCACGCAGCAGCAGCAGCAACACGCAGCAGCAGCAGCGGCACGCAGCAGCAGCAGCGGCACGCAGCAGCAGCAGCGGCACGCAGCAGCAGCAGCAGCACGCACCAGCAGCAGTAGCAGCAGCAGCAGCAGCAGCACGCAGCAGCAGCAGCATCACGCAGCAGCAGCAGCGGCACGCAGCAGCAGCAGCGGCACGCCGCAGCAGCAGCGGCACGCAGCAGCAGCAGCAGCACGCAGCAGCTCGCAGCAGCAGCAGCAGCACGCAGCAGCAGAACGCAGCAGCAGCAGCAGCAGCACGCAGCAGCAGCAGCAGCAGCACGCAGCAGCAGCAGCAGCACGCAGCAGCAGCAGCAGCAGCACGCAGCAGCAGCAGCAGCAGCAGCACGCAGCAGCAGCAGCAACAGCAGCAGCACGCAGCAGCAGCAGCAGCACGCAGCAGCAGCAGCAGCAGCAGCAGCACGCAGCAGCAGCACGCAGCAGCAGCAGCAGCACGCAGCAGCACGCAGCAGCACGCAGCAGCAGCAGCAGCACGCAGCAGCAGCAGCAGCAGCACGCAGCAGCAGCAGCAGCACGCAGCAGCAGCAGCAGCAGCAGCACGCAGCAGCAGCAGCAGCACGCAGCAGCAGCACGCAGCAGCAGCAGCAGCACGCAGCAGCACGCAGCAGCAGCACGTAGCTGCAGCACGCAGCAGCAGCAGCAGCACGCAGCAGCAGCAGCAGCACGCAGCAGCAGCACGCAGCAGCAGCAGCAGCACGCAGCAGCAGCAGCAGCACGCAGCAGCAGCAGCACGCAGCAGCAGCAGCACGCAGCAGCAGCAGCAGCAGCAGCACGCAGCAACAGCAGCAGCACGCAGCAGCAGCAGCAGCACGCAGCAGCAGCAGCAGCACGCAGCAGCAGCACGCAGCAGCAGCACGCAGCAGCAGCAGCACGCAGCAGCAGCAGCAGCACGCAGCAGCACCAGCAGCACGCAGCAGCAGCAGCACGCAGCAGCAGCAGCAGCAGCACGCAGCAGCCGCAGCAGCACGCAGCAGCAGCAGCAGCTGCAGCAGCAGCAGCAGCACGCAGCAGCAGCACGCAGCAGCAGCACGCAGCAGCAGCAGCACGCAGCAGCACCAGCAGCACGCAGCAGCAGCAGCACGCAGCAGCAGCAGCAGCAGCACGCAGCAGCCGCAGCAGCACGCAGCAGCAGCAGCAGCTGCAGCAGCAGCAGCAGCACGCAGCAGCAGCAGCAGCACGCAGCAGCAGCAGCGGCACGCAGCAGCAGCAGCACGCAGCAGCAGCAGCACGCAGCAGCAGCAGCAGCAGCAGCACGCAGCAACAGCAGCAGCACGCAGCAGCAGCAGCAGCACGCAGCAGCAGCAGCAGCACGCAGCAGCAGCACGCAGCAGCAGCACGCAGCAGCAGCAGCACGCAGCAGCAGCAGCAGCACGCAGCAGCACCAGCAGCACGCAGCAGCAGCAGCACGCAGCAGCAGCAGCAGCAGCACGCAGCAGCCGCAGCAGCACGCAGCAGCAGCAGCAGCTGCAGCAGCAGCAGCAGCACGCAGCAGCAGCAGCAGCACGCAGCAGCAGCAGCGGCACGCAGCAGCAGCAGCAGCACGCAGCAGCAGCACGCAGCAGCACGCAGCAGCAGCAGCAGCACGCAGCAGCAGCAGCACGCAGCAGCAGCAGCGCGCAGCAGCAGCAGCAGCACGCAGCAGCAGCAGCGCGCAGCAGCAGCAGCACGCAGCAGCAGCAGCAGCACGCAGCAGCAGCAGCAGCAGCACGCAGCAGCAGCAGCAGCACGCAGCAGCAGCAGCAACACGCAGCAGCAGCACGCAGCAGCAGCAGCAGCAGCACGCAGCAGCAGCAGCAGCAGGCAGCAGCAGCAGCAGCACGCAGCAGCAGCAGCAGTACGCAGCAGCAGCAGCAACAGCAGCAGCACGCAGCAGCAGCAGCAGCACGCAGCAGCAGCAGTAGCAGCACGCAGCAGCAGCAGCAACACGCAGCAGCAGCAGCGGCACGCAGCAGCAGCAGCGGCACGCAGCAGCAGCAGCGGCACGCAGCAGCAGCAGCAGCACGCAGGAGCAGCAGTAGCAGCAGCAGCAGCAGCAGCACGCAGCAGCAGCAGCATCACGCAGCAGCAGCAGCGGCACGCAGCAGCAGCAGCGGCACGCCGCAGCAGCAGCGGCACGCAGCAGCAGCAGCAGCACGCAGCAGCTCGCAGCAGCAGCAGCAGCACGCAGCAGCAGAACGCAGCAGCAGCAGCAGCAGCACGCAGCAGCAGCAGCAGCAGCACGCAGCAGCAGCAGCAGCACGCAGCAGCAGCAGCAGCAGCACGCAGCAGCAGCAGCAGCAGCAGCAGCAGCAGCACGCAGCAGCAGCAGCAACAGCAGCAGCACGCAGCAGCAGCAGCAGCACGCAGCAGCAGCAGCAGCAGCAGCAGCACGCAGCAGCAGCAGCAGCAGCACGCAGCAGCAGCAGCAGCACGCAGCAGCAGCAGCAGCACGCAGCAGCAGCAGTAGCAGCAGCAGCAGCAGCAGCACGCAGCAGCAGCAGCAACACGCAGCAGCAGCACGCAGCAGCAGCAGCAACAGCAGCAGCACGCAGCAGCAGCAGCAGCACGCAGCAGCAGCAGCAGCACGTAGCAGCAGCAGCAGCACGCAGCAGCAGCAGCAGCACGCAGCGGCAGCAGCAACAGCAGCAGCACGCAGCAGCAGCAGCAGCACGCAGCAGCAGCAGCACGCAGCAGCAGCAGCAGCAGCAGCAGCAGCAGCAGCAGCAGCAGCACGCAGCAGCAGCAGCAGCACGCAGCAGCAGCAGCAACAGCAGCAGCACGCAGCAGCACGCAGCAGCAGCAGTAGCAGCAGCAGCAGCAGCAGCACGCAGCAGCAGCAGCATCACGCAGCAGCAGCAGCGGCACGCAGCAGCAGCAGCGGCACGCCGCAGCAGCAGCGGCACGCAGCAGCAGCAGCAGCACGCAGCAGCACGCAGCAGCAGCAGCAGCACGCAGCAGCAGCAGCAGCAGCAGCAGCACGCAGCAGCAGCAGCAGCAGCACGCAGCAGCAGCAGCAGCACGCAGCAGCAGCAGCAGCACGCAGCAGCAGCAGTAGCAGCAGCACGCAGCAGCAGCAGCAACACGCAGCAGCAGCACGCAGCAGCAGCAGCAACAGCAGCAGCACGCAGCAGCAGCAGCAGCACGCAGCAGCAGCAGCAGCACGTAGCAGCAGCAGCAGCACGCAGCAGCAGCAGCAGCACGCAGCGGCAGCAGCAACAGCAGCAGCACGCAGCAGCAGCAGCAGCACGCAGCAGCAGCAGCACGCAGCAGCAGCAGCAGCAGCAGCAGCAGCAGCACGCAGCAGCAGCAGCAGCACGCAGCAGCAGCAGCACGCAGCAGCAGCAGCAGCACGCAGCAGCAGCAGTAGCAGCAGCAGCAGCAGCAGCACGCAGCAGCAGCAGCATCACGCAGCAGCAGCAGCGGCACGCAGCAGCAGCAGCGGCACGCCGCAGCAGCAGCGGCACGCAGCAGCAGCAGCAGCACGCAGCAGCTCGCAGCAGCAGCAGCAGAACGCAGCAGCAGCAGCAGCAGCACGCAGCAGCTCGCAGCAGCAGCAGCAGAACGCAGCAGCAGCAGCAGCAGCACGCAGCAGCAGCAGCAGCAGCACGCAGCAGCAGCAGCAGCACGCAGCAGCAGCAGCAGCAGCACGCAGCAGCAGCAGCAGCAGCAGCAGCACGCAGCAGCAGCAGCAACAGCAGCAGCACGCAGCAGCAGCAGCAGCACGCAGCAGCAGCAGCAGCACGTAGCAGCAGCAGCAGCACGCAGCAGCAGCAGCAGCACGCAGCGGCAGCAGCAACAGCAGCAGCACGCAGCAGCAGCAGCAGCACGCAGCAGCAGCAGCAGCACGCAGCAGCAGCAGCAGCACGCAGCAGCAGCAGCAGCACGCAGCAGCAGCAGCAACAGCAGCAGCACGCAGCAGCAGCAGCAGCAGCAGCAGCACGCAGCAGCAGCAGCAGCACGCAGCAGCAGCCGCAGCAGCACGCAGCAGCAGCAGCAGCACGCAGCAGCAGCAGCAGCACGCAGCAGCAGCAGTAGCAGCAGCAGCAGCAGCAGCACGCAGCAGCAGCAGCATCACGCAGCAGCAGCAGCGGCACGCAGCAGCAGCAGCGGCACGCCGCAGCAGCAGCGGCACGCAGCAGCAGCAGCAGCACGCAGCAGCTCGCAGCAGCAGCAGCAGCACGCAGCAGCAGAACGCAGCAGCAGCAGCAGCAGCACGCAGCAGCAGCAGCAGCAGCACGCAGCAGCAGCAGCAGCACGCAGCAGCAGCAGCAGCAGCACGCAGCAGCAGCAGCAGCAGCAGCAGCAGCACGCAGCAGCAGCAGCAACAGCAGCAGCACGCAGCAGCAGCAGCAGCACGCAGCAGCAGCAGCAGCACGTAGCAGCAGCAGCAGCACGCAGCAGCAGCAGCAGCACGCAGCAGCAGCAGCAGTACGCAGCAGCAGCAGCAACAGCAGCAGCACGCAGCAGCAGCAGCAGCACGCAGCAGCAGCAATAGCAGCACGCAGCAGCAGCAGCAACACGCAGCAGCAGCAGCGGCACGCAGCAGCAGCAGCGGCACGCAGCAGCAGCAGCGGCACGCAGCAGCAGCAGCGGCACGCAGCAGCAGCAGCGGCACGCAGCAGCAGCAGCAGCACGCAGGAGCAGCAGTAGCAGCAGCAGCAGCAGCAGCACGCAGCAGCAGCAGCATCACGCAGCAGCAGCAGCGGCACGCAGCAGCAGCTGCGGCACGCCGCAGCAGCAGCGGCACGCAGCAGCAGCAGCAGCAGCACGCAGCAGCAGCAGCAGCAGCAGCAGCAGCAGCACGCAGCAGCAGCAGCAACAGCAGCAGCACGCAGCAGCAGCAGCAGCACGCAGCAGCAGCAGCAGCAGCAGCAGCACGCAGCAGCAGCAGCAGCAGCACGCAGCAGCAGCAGCAGCACGCAGCAGCAGCAGCAGCACGCAGCAGCAGCAGTAGCAGCAGCAGCAGCAGCAGCACGCAGCAGCAGCAGCAACACGCAGCAGCAGCACGCAGCAGCAGCAGCAACAGCAGCAGCACGCAGCAGCAGCAGCAGCACGCAGCAGCAGCACGCAGCAGCAGCAGCACGCAGCAGCACCAGCAGCACGCAGCAGCAGCAGCACGCAGCAGCAGCAGCAGCAGCACGCAGCAGCCGCAGCAGCACGCAGCAGCAGCAGCAGCTGCAGCAGCAGCAGCAGCAGCAGCACGCAGCAGCAGCAGCAGCACGCAGCAGCAGCAGCGGCACGCAGCAGCAGCAGCACGCAGCAGCAGCAGCACGCAGCAGCAGCAGCAGCAGCAGCACGCAGCAACAGCAGCAGCACGCAGCAGCAGCAGCAGCACGCAGCAGCAGCAGCAGCACGCAGCAGCAGCACGCAGCAGCAGCACGCAGCAGCAGCAGCACGCAGCAGCAGCAGCAGCACGCAGCAGCACCAGCAGCACGCAGCAGCAGCAGCACGCAGCAGCAGCAGCAGCAGCACGCAGCAGCCGCAGCAGCACGCAGCAGCAGCAGCAGCTGCAGCAGCAGCAGCAGCACGCAGCAGCAGCAGCAGCACGCAGCAGCAGCGGCGGCACGCAGCAGCAGCAGCAGCACGCAGCAGCAGCACGCAGCAGCACGCAGCAGCAGCAGCAGCACGCAGCAGCAGCAGCACGCAGCAGCAGCAGCGCGCAGCAGCAGCAGCAGCACGCAGCAGCAGCAGCGCGCAGCAGCAGCAGCACGCAGCAGCAGCAGCAGCACGCAGCAGCAGCAGCAGCAGCACGCAGCAGCAGCAGCAGCACGCAGCAGCAGCAGCAACACGCAGCAGCAGCACGCAGCAGCAGCAGCAGCAGCACGCAGCAGCAGCAGCAGCAGGCAGCAGCAGCAGCAGCACGCAGCAGCAGCAGCAGTACGCAGCAGCAGCAGCAACAGCAGCAGCACGCAGCAGCAGCAGCAGCACGCAGCAGCAGCAGTAGCAGCACGCAGCAGCAGCAGCAACACGCAGCAGCAGCAGCGGCACGCAGCAGCAGCAGCGGCACGCAGCAGCAGCAGCGGCACGCAGCAGCAGCAGCAGCACGCAGGAGCAGCAGTAGCAGCAGCAGCAGCAGCAGCACGCAGCAGCAGCAGCATCACGCAGCAGCAGCAGCGGCACGCAGCAGCAGCAGCGGCACGCCGCAGCAGCAGCGGCACGCAGCAGCAGCAGCAGCACGCAGCAGCTCGCAGCAGCAGCAGCAGCACGCAGCAGCAGAACGCAGCAGCAGCAGCAGCAGCACGCAGCAGCAGCAGCAGCAGCACGCAGCAGCAGCAGCAGCACGCAGCAGCAGCAGCAGCAGCACGCAGCAGCAGCAGCAGCAGCAGCAGCAGCAGCACGCAGCAGCAGCAGCAACAGCAGCAGCACGCAGCAGCAGCAGCAGCACGCAGCAGCAGCAGCAGCAGCAGCAGCACGCAGCAGCAGCAGCAGCAGCACGCAGCAGCAGCAGCAGCACGCAGCAGCAGCAGCAGCACGCAGCGGCAGCAGCAACAGCAGCAGCACGCAGCAGCAGCAGCAGCACGCAGCAGCAGCAGCACGCAGCAGCAGCAGCAGCAGCAGCAGCAGCAGCAGCAGCACGCAGCAGCAGCAGCAGCACGCAGCAGCAGCAGCACGCAGCAGCAGCAGCAGCACGCAGCAGCAGCAGTAGCAGCAGCAGCAGCAGCAGCACGCAGCAGCAGCAGCATCACGCAGCAGCAGCAGCGGCACGCAGCAGCAGCAGCGGCACGCCGCAGCAGCAGCGGCACGCAGCAGCAGCAGCAGCACGCAGCAGCTCGCAGCAGCAGCAGCAGAACGCAGCAGCAGCAGCAGCAGCACGCAGCAGCTCGCAGCAGCAGCAGCAGAACGCAGCAGCAGCAGCAGCAGCACGCAGCAGCAGCAGCAGCAGCACGCAGCAGCAGCAGCAGCACGCAGCAGCAGCAGCAGCAGCACGCAGCAGCAGCAGCAGCAGCAGCAGCACGCAGCAGCAGCAGCAACAGCAGCAGCACGCAGCAGCAGCAGCAGCACGCAGCAGCAGCAGCAGCACGTAGCAGCAGCAGCAGCACGCAGCAGCAGCAGCAGCACGCAGCGGCAGCAGCAACAGCAGCAGCACGCAGCAGCAGCAGCAGCACGCAGCAGCAGCAGCAGCACGCAGCAGCAGCAGCAGCACGCAGCAGCAGCAGCAGCACGCAGCAGCAGCAGCAACAGCAGCAGCACGCAGCAGCAGCAGCAGCAGCAGCAGCACGCAGCAGCAGCAGCAGCACGCAGCAGCAGCCGCAGCAGCACGCAGCAGCAGCAGCAGCACGCAGCAGCAGCAGCAGCACGCAGCAGCAGCAGTAGCAGCAGCAGCAGCAGCAGCACGCAGCAGCAGCAGCATCACGCAGCAGCAGCAGCGGCACGCAGCAGCAGCAGCGGCACGCCGCAGCAGCAGCGGCACGCAGCAGCAGCAGCAGCACGCAGCAGCTCGCAGCAGCAGCAGCAGCACGCAGCAGCAGAACGCAGCAGCAGCAGCAGCAGCACGCAGCAGCAGCAGCAGCAGCACGCAGCAGCAGCAGCAGCACGCAGCAGCAGCAGCAGCAGCACGCAGCAGCAGCAGCAGCAGCAGCAGCAGCACGCAGCAGCAGCAGCAACAGCAGCAGCACGCAGCAGCAGCAGCAGCACGCAGCAGCAGCAGCAGCACGTAGCAGCAGCAGCAGCACGCAGCAGCAGCAGCAGCACGCAGCAGCAGCAGCAGTACGCAGCAGCAGCAGCAACAGCAGCAGCACGCAGCAGCAGCAGCAGCACGCAGCAGCAGCAATAGCAGCACGCAGCAGCAGCAGCAACACGCAGCAGCAGCAGCGGCACGCAGCAGCAGCAGCGGCACGCAGCAGCAGCAGCGGCACGCAGCAGCAGCAGCGGCACGCAGCAGCAGCAGCGGCACGCAGCAGCAGCAGCAGCACGCAGGAGCAGCAGTAGCAGCAGCAGCAGCAGCAGCACGCAGCAGCAGCAGCATCACGCAGCAGCAGCAGCGGCACGCAGCAGCAGCTGCGGCACGCCGCAGCAGCAGCGGCACGCAGCAGCAGCAGCAGCAGCACGCAGCAGCAGCAGCAGCAGCAGCAGCAGCAGCACGCAGCAGCAGCAGCAACAGCAGCAGCACGCAGCAGCAGCAGCAGCACGCAGCAGCAGCAGCAGCAGCAGCAGCACGCAGCAGCAGCAGCAGCAGCACGCAGCAGCAGCAGCAGCACGCAGCAGCAGCAGCAGCACGCAGCAGCAGCAGTAGCAGCAGCAGCAGCAGCAGCACGCAGCAGCAGCAGCAACACGCAGCAGCAGCACGCAGCAGCAGCAGCAACAGCAGCAGCACGCAGCAGCAGCAGCAGCACGCAGCAGCAGCAGCAGCACGTAGCAGCAGCAGCAGCACGCAGCAGCAGCAGCAGCACGCAGCGGCAGCAGCAACAGCAGCAGCACGCAGCAGCAGCAGCAGCACGCAGCAGCAGCAGCACGCAGCAGCAGCAGCAGCAGCAGCAGCAGCAGCAGCAGCACGCAGCAGCAGCAGCAGCACGCAGCAGCAGCAGCAACAGCAGCAGCACGCAGCAGCACGCAGCAGCAGCAGTAGCAGCAGCAGCAGCAGCAGCACGCAGCAGCAGCAGCATCACGCAGCAGCAGCAGCGGCACGCAGCAGCAGCAGCGGCACGCCGCAGCAGCAGCGGCACGCAGCAGCAGCAGCAGCACGCAGCAGCACGCAGCAGCAGCAGCAGCACGCAGCAGCAGCAGCAGCAGCAGCAGCACGCAGCAGCAGCAGCAGCAGCACGCAGCAGCAGCAGCAGCACGCAGCAGCAGCAGTAGCAGCAGCACGCAGCAGCAGCAGCAACACGCAGCAGCAGCACGCAGCAGCAGCAGCAACAGCAGCAGCACGCAGCAGCAGCAGCAGCACGCAGCAGCAGCAGCAGCACGTAGCAGCAGCAGCAGCACGCAGCAGCAGCAGCAGCACGCAGCGGCAGCAGCAACAGCAGCAGCACGCAGCAGCAGCAGCAGCACGCAGCAGCAGCAGCACGCAGCAGCAGCAGCAGCAGCAGCAGCAGCAGCAGCAGCACGCAGCAGCAGCAGCAGCACGCAGCAGCAGCAGCACGCAGCAGCAGCAGCAGCACGCAGCAGCAGCAGTAGCAGCAGCAGCAGCAGCAGCACGCAGCAGCAGCAGCATCACGCAGCAGCAGCAGCGGCACGCAGCAGCAGCAGCGGCACGCCGCAGCAGCAGCGGCACGCAGCAGCAGCAGCAGCACGCAGCAGCTCGCAGCAGCAGCAGCAGAACGCAGCAGCAGCAGCAGCAGCACGCAGCAGCTCGCAGCAGCAGCAGCAGAACGCAGCAGCAGCAGCAGCAGCACGCAGCAGCAGCAGCAGCAGCACGCAGCAGCAGCAGCAGCACGCAGCAGCAGCAGCAGCAGCACGCAGCAGCAGCAGCAGCAGCAGCAGCACGCAGCAGCAGCAGCAACAGCAGCAGCACGCAGCAGCAGCAGCAGCACGCAGCAGCAGCAGCAGCACGTAGCAGCAGCAGCAGCACGCAGCAGCAGCAGCAGCACGCAGCGGCAGCAGCAACAGCAGCAGCACGCAGCAGCAGCAGCAGCACGCAGCAGCAGCAGCAGCACGCAGCAGCAGCAGCAGCACGCAGCAGCAGCAGCAGCACGCAGCAGCAGCAGCAACAGCAGCAGCACGCAGCAGCAGCAGCAGCAGCAGCAGCACGCAGCAGCAGCAGCAGCACGCAGCAGCAGCCGCAGCAGCACGCAGCAGCAGCAGCAGCACGCAGCAGCAGCAGCAGCACGCAGCAGCAGCAGTAGCAGCAGCAGCAGCAGCAGCACGCAGCAGCAGCAGCATCACGCAGCAGCAGCAGCGGCACGCAGCAGCAGCAGCGGCACGCCGCAGCAGCAGCGGCACGCAGCAGCAGCAGCAGCACGCAGCAGCTCGCAGCAGCAGCAGCAGCACGCAGCAGCAGAACGCAGCAGCAGCAGCAGCAGCACGCAGCAGCAGCAGCAGCAGCACGCAGCAGCAGCAGCAGCACGCAGCAGCAGCAGCAGCAGCACGCAGCAGCAGCAGCAGCAGCAGCAGCAGCACGCAGCAGCAGCAGCAACAGCAGCAGCACGCAGCAGCAGCAGCAGCACGCAGCAGCAGCAGCAGCACGTAGCAGCAGCAGCAGCACGCAGCAGCAGCAGCAGCACGCAGCAGCAGCAGCAGTACGCAGCAGCAGCAGCAACAGCAGCAGCACGCAGCAGCAGCAGCAGCACGCAGCAGCAGCAATAGCAGCACGCAGCAGCAGCAGCAACACGCAGCAGCAGCAGCGGCACGCAGCAGCAGCAGCGGCACGCAGCAGCAGCAGCGGCACGCAGCAGCAGCAGCGGCACGCAGCAGCAGCAGCGGCACGCAGCAGCAGCAGCAGCACGCAGGAGCAGCAGTAGCAGCAGCAGCAGCAGCAGCACGCAGCAGCAGCAGCATCACGCAGCAGCAGCAGCGGCACGCAGCAGCAGCAGCGGCACGCCGCAGCAGCAGCGGCACGCAGCAGCAGCAGCAGCACGCAGCAGCTCGCAGCAGCAGCAGCAGCACGCAGCAGCAGAACGCAGCAGCAGCAGCAGCAGCACGCAGCAGCAGCAGCAGCAGCACGCAGCAGCAGCAGCAGCAGCAGCAGCAGCAGCACGCAGCAGCAGCAGCAACAGCAGCAGCACGCAGCAGCAGCAGCAGCACGCAGCAGCAGCAGCAGCAGCAGCAGCACGCAGCAGCAGCAGCAGCAGCACGCAGCAGCAGCAGCAGCACGCAGCAGCAGCAGCAGCACGCAGCAGCAGCAGTAGCAGCAGCAGCAGCAGCAGCACGCAGCAGCAGCAGCAACACGCAGCAGCAGCACGCAGCAGCAGCAGCAACAGCAGCAGCACGCAGCAGCAGCAGCAGCACGCAGCAGCAGCAGCAGCACGTAGCAGCAGCAGCAGCACGCAGCAGCAGCAGCAGCACGCAGCGGCAGCAGCAACAGCAGCAGCACGCAGCAGCAGCAGCAGCACGCAGCAGCAGCAGCACGCAGCAGCAGCAGCAGCAGCAGCAGCAGCAGCAGCAGCACGCAGCAGCAGCAGCAGCACGCAGCAGCAGCAGCAACAGCAGCAGCACGCAGCAGCACGCAGCAGCAGCAGTAGCAGCAGCAGCAGCAGCAGCACGCAGCAGCAGCAGCATCACGCAGCAGCAGCAGCGGCACGCAGCAGCAGCAGCGGCACGCCGCAGCAGCAGCGGCACGCAGCAGCAGCAGCAGCACGCAGCAGCACGCAGCAGCAGCAGCAGCACGCAGCAGCAGCAGCAGCAGCAGCAGCACGCAGCAGCAGCAGCAGCAGCACGCAGCAGCAGCAGCAGCACGCAGCAGCAGCAGCAGCACGCAGCAGCAGCAGTAGCAGCAGCAGCAGCAGCAGCAGCACGCAGCAGCAGCAGCAACACGCAGCAGCAGCACGCAGCAGCAGCAGCAACAGCAGCAGCACGCAGCAGCAGCAGCAGCACGCAGCAGCAGCAGCAGCACGTAGCAGCAGCAGCAGCACGCAGCAGCAGCAGCAGCACGCAGCGGCAGCAGCAACAGCAGCAGCACGCAGCAGCAGCAGCAGCACGCAGCAGCAGCAGCACGCAGCAGCAGCAGCAGCAGCAGCAGCAGCAGCAGCAGCACGCAGCAGCAGCAGCAGCACGCAGCAGCAGCAGCACGCAGCAGCAGCAGCAGCACGCAGCAGCAGCAGTAGCAGCAGCAGCAGCAGCAGCACGCAGCAGCAGCAGCATCACGCAGCAGCAGCAGCGGCACGCAGCAGCAGCAGCGGCACGCCGCAGCAGCAGCGGCACGCAGCAGCAGCAGCAGCACGCAGCAGCTCGCAGCAGCAGCAGCAGAACGCAGCAGCAGCAGCAGCAGCACGCAGCAGCTCGCAGCAGCAGCAGCAGAACGCAGCAGCAGCAGCAGCAGCACGCAGCAGCAGCAGCAGCAGCACGCAGCAGCAGCAGCAGCACGCAGCAGCAGCAGCAGCAGCACGCAGCAGCAGCAGCAGCAGCAGCAGCAGCACGCAGCAGCAGCAGCAACAGCAGCAGCACGCAGCAGCAGCAGCAGCACGCAGCAGCAGCAGCAGCACGTAGCAGCAGCAGCAGCACGCAGCAGCAGCAGCAGCACGCAGCGGCAGCAGCAACAGCAGCAGCACGCAGCAGCAGCAGCAGCACGCAGCAGCAGCAGCAGCACGCAGCAGCAGCAGCAGCACGCAGCAGCAGCAGCAGCACGCAGCAGCAGCAGCAACAGCAGCAGCACGCAGCAGCAGCAGCAGCAGCAGCAGCACGCAGCAGCAGCAGCAGCACGCAGCAGCAGCCGCAGCAGCACGCAGCAGCAGCAGCAGCACGCAGCAGCAGCAGCAGCACGCAGCAGCAGCAGTAGCAGCAGCAGCAGCAGCAGCACGCAGCAGCAGCAGCATCACGCAGCAGCAGCAGCGGCACGCAGCAGCAGCAGCGGCACGCCGCAGCAGCAGCGGCACGCAGCAGCAGCAGCAGCACGCAGCAGCTCGCAGCAGCAGCAGCAGCACGCAGCAGCAGAACGCAGCAGCAGCAGCAGCAGCACGCAGCAGCAGCAGCAGCAGCACGCAGCAGCAGCAGCAGCACGCAGCAGCAGCAGCAGCAGCACGCAGCAGCAGCAGCAGCAGCAGCAGCAGCACGCAGCAGCAGCAGCAACAGCAGCAGCACGCAGCAGCAGCAGCAGCACGCAGCAGCAGCAGCAGCACGTAGCAGCAGCAGCAGCACGCAGCAGCAGCAGCAGCACGCAGCAGCAGCAGCAGTACGCAGCAGCAGCAGCAACAGCAGCAGCACGCAGCAGCAGCAGCAGCACGCAGCAGCAGCAATAGCAGCACGCAGCAGCAGCAGCAACACGCAGCAGCAGCAGCGGCACGCAGCAGCAGCAGCGGCACGCAGCAGCAGCAGCGGCACGCAGCAGCAGCAGCAGCACGCAGCAGCAGCAGTAGCAGCAGCAGCAGCAGCAGCACGCAGCAGCAGCAGCATCACGCAGCAGCAGCAGCGGCACGCAGCAGCAGCAGCGGCACGCCGCAGCAGCAGCGGCACGCAGCAGCAGCAGCAGCACGCAGCAGCTCGCAGCAGCAGCAGCAGCACGCAGCAGCAGAACGCAGCAGCAGCAGCACGCAGCAGCAGCAGCAGCAGCACGCAGCAGCAGCAGCAGCACGCAGCAGCAGCAGCAGCAGCAGCAGCAGCAGCACGCAGCAGCAGCAGCAACAGCAGCAGCACGCAGCAGCAGCAGCAGCACGCAGCAGCAGCAGCAGCAGCAGCACGCAGCAGCAGCAGCAGCAGCACGCAGCAGCAGCAGCAGCACGCAGCAGCAGCAGCAGCACGCAGCAGCAGCAGCAGCAGCAGCACGCAGCAGCAGCAGCAACACGCAGCAGCAGCACGCAGCAGCAGCAGCAACAGCAGCAGCACGCAGCAGCAGCAGCAGCACGCAGCAGCAGCAGCAGCACGTAGCAGCAGCAGCAGCACGCAGCAGCAGCAGCAGCACGCAGCGGCAGCAGCAACAGCAGCAGCACGCAGCAGCAGCAGCAGCACGCAGCAGCAGCAGCAGCACGCAGCAGCAGCAGCAGCAGCAGCAGCAGCAGCAGCAGCAGCACGCAGCAGCAGCAGCAGCACGCAGCAGCAGCAGCAACAGCAGCAGCACGCAGCAGCAGCAGCAGCACGCAGCAGCAGCAGCAGCACGCAGCAGCAGCAGCAGCACGCAGCAGCAGCAGCAACAGCAGCAGCACGCAGCAGCAGCAGCAGCAGCAGCAGCACGCAGCAGCAGCAGCAGCAGCAGCAGCACGCAGCAGCAGCCGCAGCAGCACGCAGCAGCAGCAGCAGCACGCAGCAGCAGCAGCAGCACGCAGCAGCAGCAGTAGCAGCAGCAGCAGCAGCAGCACGCAGCAGCAGCAGCATCACGCAGCAGCAGCAGCGGCACGCAGCAGCAGCAGCGGCACGCCGCAGCAGCAGCAGCAGCAGTAGCAGCAGCAGCAGCAGCAGCACGCAGCAGCAGCAGCATCACGCAGCAGCAGCAGCGGCACGCAGCAGCAGCAGCGGCACGCCGCAGCAGCAGCGGCACGCAGCAGCAGCAGCAGCACGCAGCAGCTCGCAGCAGCAGCAGCAGCACGCAGCAGCAGAACGCAGCAGCAGCAGCAGCAGCACGCAGCAGCAGCAGCAGCAGCACGCAGCAGCAGCAGCAGCACGCAGCAGCAGCAGCAGCAGCACGCAGCAGCAGCAGCAGCAGCAGCAGCAGCACGCAGCAGCAGCAGCAACAGCAGCAGCACGCAGCAGCAGCAGCAGCACGCAGCAGCAGCAGCAGCACGTAGCAGCAGCAGCAGCACGCAGCAGCAGCAGCAGCACGCAGCGGCAGCAGCAGCACGCAGCAGCAGCAGCAGCAGCAGCAGCAGCAGCAGCAGCACGCAGCAGCAGCAGCAGCACGCAGCAGCAGCAGCAACAGCAGCAGCACGCAGCAGCAGCAGCAGCACGCAGCAGCAGCAGCAGCACGCAGCAGCAGCAGTAGCAGCAGCAGCAGCAGCAGCACGCAGCAGCAGCAGCATCACGCAGCAGCAGCAGCGGCACGCCGCAGCAGCAGCGGCACGCAGCAGCAGCAGCAGCACGCAGCAGCTCGCAGCAGCAGCAGCAGAACGCAGCAGCAGCAGCAGCAGCACGCAGCAGCAGCAGCAGCAGCACGCAGCAGCAGCAGCAGCACGCAGCAGCAGCAGCAGCAGCACGCAGCAGCAGCAGCAGCAGCAGCAGCACGCAGCAGCAGCAGCAACAGCAGCAGCACGCAGCAGCAGCAGCAGCACGCAGCAGCAGCAGCAGCACGTAGCAGCAGCAGCAGCACGCAGCAGCAGCAGCAGCACGCAGCGGCAGCAGCAACAGCAGCAGCACGCAGCAGCAGCAGCAGCACGCAGCAGCAGCAGCAGCACGCAGCAGCAGCAGCAGCACGCAGCAGCAGCAGCAGCACGCAGCAGCAGCAGCAGCACGCAGCAGCAGCAGCAACAGCAGCAGCACGCAGCAGCAGCAGCAGCACGCAGCAGCAGCAGCAGCACGCAGCAGCAGCAGCAACAGCAGCAGCACGCAGCAGCAGCAGCAGCACGCAGCAGCAGCAGCAGCACGCAGCAGCAGCAGCAGCACGCAGCAGCAGCAGCAGCACGCAGCAGCAGCAGCAACAGCAGCAGCACGCAGCAGCAGCAGCAGCAGCAGCAGCACGCAGCAGCAGCAGCAGCAGCAGCAGCACGCAGCAGCAGCCGCAGCAGCACGCAGCAGCAGCAGCAGCACGCAGCAGCAGCAGCAGCACGCAGCAGCAGCAGTAGCAGCAGCAGCAGCAGCAGCACGCAGCAGCAGCAGCATCACGCAGCAGCAGCAGCGGCACGCAGCAGCAGCAGCGGCACGCCGCAGCAGCAGCGGCACGCAGCAGCAGCAGCAGCACGCAGCAGCTCGCAGCAGCAGCAGCAGCAGCACGCAGCAGCAGAACGCAGCAGCAGCAGCAGCAGCACGCAGCAGCAGCAGCAGCAGCACGCAGCAGCAGCAGCAGCACGCAGCAGCAGCAGCAGCAGCACGCAGCAGCAGCAGCAGCAGCAGCAGCAGCACGCAGCAGCAGCAGCAACAGCAGCAGCACGCAGCAGCAGCAGCAGCACGCAGCAGCAGCAGCAGCACGTAGCAGCAGCAGCAGCACGCAGCAGCAGCAGCAGCACGCAGCGGCAGCAGCAGCACGCAGCAGCAGCAGCAGCAGCAGCACGCAGCAGCAGCAGCAGCACGCAGCAGCAGCAGCAACAGCAGCAGCACGCAGCAGCAGCAGCAGCACGCAGCAGCAGCAGCAGCACGCAGCAGCAGCAGTAGCAGCAGCAGCAGCAGCAGCACGCAGCAGCAGCAGCATCACGCAGCAGCAGCAGCGGCACGCAGCAGCAGCAGCGGCACGCCGCAGCAGCAGCGGCACGCAGCAGCAGCAGCAGCACGCAGCAGCTCGCAGCAGCAGCAGCAGAACGCAGCAGCAGCAGCAGCAGCACGCAGCAGCAGCAGCAGCAGCACGCAGCAGCAGCAGCAGCACGCAGCAGCAGCAGCAGCAGCACGCAGCAGCAGCAGCAGCAGCACGCAGCAGCAGCAGCAACAGCAGCAGCACGCAGCAGCAGCAGCAGCACGCAGCAGCAGCAGCAGCACGTAGCAGCAGCAGCAGCACGCAGCAGCAGCAGCAGCACGCAGCGGCAGCAGCAACAGCAGCAGCACGCAGCAGCAGCAGCAGCACGCAGCAGCAGCAGCAGCACGCAGCAGCAGCAGCAGCACGCAGCAGCAGCAGCAGCACGCAGCAGCAGCAGCAACAGCAGCAGCACGCAGCAGCAGCAGCAGCACGCAGCAGCAGCAGCAGCAGCAGCAGCACGCAGCAGCAGCAGCAGCAGCACGCAGCAGCAGCAGCAGCACGCAGCAGCAGCAGCAGCACGCAGCAGCAGCAGTAGCAGCAGCAGCAGCAGCAGCAGCAGCACGCAGCAGCAGCAGCATCACGCAGCAGCAGCAGCGGCACGCAGCAGCAGCAGCGGCACGCCGCAGCAGCAGCGGCACGCAGCAGCAGCAGCAGCACGCAGCAGCTCGCAGCAGCAGCAGCAGCACGCAGCAGCAGAACGCAGCAGCAGCAGCACGCAGCAGCAGAACGCAGCAGCAGCAGCAGCAGCAGCACGCAGCAGCAGCAGCAGCAGCACGCAGCAGCAGCAGCAGCACGCAGCAGCAGCAGCAGCAGCAGCAGCAGCACGCAGCAGCAGCAGCAGCAGCAGCAGCAGCACGCAGCAGCAGCAGCAACAGCAGCAGCACGCAGCAGCAGCAGCAGCACGCAGCAGCAGCAGCAGCACGTAGCAGCAGCAGCAGCACGCAGCAGCAGCAGCAGCACGCAGCGGCAGCAGCAACAGCAGCAGCACGCAGCAGCAGCAGCAGCACGCAGCAGCAGCAGCAGCACGCAGCAGCAGCAGCAGCAGCAGCAGCACGCAGCAGCAGCAGCAGCACGCAGCAGCAGCAGCAACAGCAGCAGCACGCAGCAGCAGCAGCAGCAGCAGCAGCACGCAGCAGCAGCAGCAGCAGCAGCAGCACGCAGCAGCAGCAGCAGCAGCACGCAGCAGCAGCAGCAGCACGCAGCAGCAGCAGCAGCACGCAGCAGCAGCAGTAGCAGCAGCAGCAGCAGCAGCACGCAGCAGCAGCAGCAACACGCAGCAGCCGCAGCAGCACGCAGCAGCAGCAGCAGCTGCAGCAGCAGCAGCAGCACGCAGCAGCAGCAGCAGCACGCAGCAGCAGCAGCGGCACGCAGCAGCAGCAGCAGCACGCAGCAGCAGCACGCAGCAGCAGCAGCAGCACGCAGCAGCAGCAGCAGCACGCAGCAGCAGCAGCACGCAGCAGCAGCAGCGCGCAGCAGCAGCAGCAGCACGCAGCAGCAGCAGCGCGCAGCAGCAGCAGCAGCAGCACGCAGCAGCAGCAGCAGCACGCAGCAGCAGCAGCAGCAGCACGCAGCAGCAGCAGCAGCACGCAGCAGCAGCAGCAACACGCAGCAGCAGCAGCAGCACGCAGCAGCAGCAGCACGCAGCAGCAGCAGCAGCAGCAGCACGCAGCAACAGCAGCAGCACGCAGCAGCAGCAGCAGCACGCAGCAGCAGCAGCAGCACGCAGCAGCAGCACGCAGCAGCAGCACGCAGCACGCAGCACGCAGCAGCAGCAGCAGCACGCAGCAGCAGCAGCAGCACGCAGCAGCAGCAGCAGCAGCACGCAGCAGCAGCAGCAGCACGCAGCAGCCGCAGCAGCACGCAGCAGCAGCAGCAGCTGCAGCAGCAGCAGCAGCAGCAGCACGCAGCAGCAGCAGCAGCACGCAGCAGCAGCAGCGGCACGCAGCAGCAGCAGCAGCACGCAGCAGCAGCACGCAGCAGCAGCAGCAGCACGCAGCAGCAGCAGCAGCACGCAGCAGCAGCAGCACGCAGCAGCAGCAGCGCGCAGCAGCAGCAGCAGCACGCAGCAGCAGCAGCGCGCAGCAGCAGCAGCAGCAGCACGCAGCAGCAGCAGCAGCACGCAGCAGCAGCAGCAGCAGCACGCAGCAGCAGCAGCAGCACGCAGCAGCAGCAGCAACACGCAGCAGCAGCACGCAGCAGCAGCAGCAGCAGCACGCAGCAGCAGCAGCAGCACGCAGCAGCAGCAGCAGCACGCAGCAGCAGCAGCAGTACGCAGCAGCAGCAGCAACAGCAGCAGCACGCAGCAGCAGCAGCAGCACGCAGCAGCAGCAATAGCAGCACGCAGCAGCAGCAGCAACACGCAGCAGCAGCAGCGGCACGCAGCAGCAGCAGCGGCACGCAGCAGCAGCAGCGGCACGCAGCAGCAGCAGCAGCACGCAGCAGCAGCAGTAGCAGCAGCAGCAGCAGCAGCACGCAGCAGCAGCAGCATCACGCAGCAGCAGCAGCGGCACGCAGCAGCAGCAGCGGCACGCCGCAGCAGCAGCGGCACGCAGCAGCAGCAGCAGCACGCAGCAGCTCGCAGCAGCAGCAGCAGCACGCAGCAGCAGAACGCAGCAGCAGCAGCAGCAGCACGCAGCAGCAGCAGCAGCAGCACGCAGCAGCAGCAGCAGCACGCAGCAGCAGCAGCAGCAGCACGCAGCAGCAGCAGCAGCAGCAGCAGCAGCAGCACGCAGCAGCAGCAGCAGCAACAGCAGCAGCACGCAGCAGCAGCAGCAGCACGCAGCAGCAGCAGCAGCACGCAGCAGCAGCAGCAGCACGCAGCAGCAGCAGCAGCAGCAGCACGCAGCAGCAGCAGCAACACGCAGCAGCAGCACGCAGCAGCAGCAGCAACAGCAGCAGCACGCAGCAGCAGCAGCAGCACGCAGCAGCAGCAGCAGCACGTAGCAGCAGCAGCAGCACGCAGCAGCAGCAGCAGCACGCAGCGGCAGCAGCAACAGCAGCAGCACGCAGCAGCAGCAGCAGCACGCAGCAGCAGCAGCAGCACGCAGCAGCAGCAGCAGCAGCAGCAGCAGCAGCAGCAGCAGCACGCAGCAGCAGCAGCAGCACGCAGCAGCAGCAGCAACAGCAGCAGCACGCAGCAGCAGCAGCAGCACGCAGCAGCAGCAGCAGCACGCAGCAGCAGCAGCATCACGCAGCAGCAGCAGCGGCACGCAGCAGCAGCAGCGGCACGCCGCAGCAGCAGCGGCACGCAGCAGCAGCAGCAGCACGCAGCAGCTCGCAGCAGCAGCAGCAGCACGCAGCAGCAGAACGCAGCAGCAGCAGCAGCAGCACGCAGCAGCAGCAGCAGCAGCACGCAGCAGCAGCAGCAGCACGCAGCAGCAGCAGCAGCAGCACGCAGCAGCAGCAGCAGCAGCACGCAGCAGCAGCAGCAGCACGCAGCAGCAGCAGCAGCAGCACGCAGCAGCAGCAGCAGCAGCAGCAGCAGCACGCAGCAGCAGCAGCAACAGCAGCAGCACGCAGCAGCAGCAGCAGCACGCAGCAGCAGCAGCAGCACGTAGCAGCAGCAGCAGCACGCAGCAGCAGCAGCAGCAGCAGTACGCAGCAGCAGCAGCAGCACGCAGCAGCAGCAGCAGCAGCAGCAGCAGCACGCAGCAGCAGCAGCAGCACGCAGCAGCAGCAGCAACAGCAGCAGCACGCAGCAGCAGCAGCAGCAGCAGCACGCAGCAGCAGCAGCAGCAGCACGCAGCAGCAGCAGCAGCAGCACGCAGCAGCAGCAGCAGCACGCAGCAGCAGCAGCAGCACGCAGCAGCAGCAGTAGCAGCAGCAGCAGCAGCAGCACGCAGCAGCAGCAGCAACACGCAGCAGCCGCAGCAGCACGCAGCAGCAGCAGCAGCTGCAGCAGCAGCAGCAGCACGCAGCAGCAGCAGCAGCACGCAGCAGCAGCAGCGGCACGCAGCAGCAGCAGCAGCACGCAGCAGCAGCACGCAGCAGCAGCAGCAGCACGCAGCAGCAGCAGCACGCAGCAGCAGCAGCGCGCAGCAGCAGCAGCAGCACGCAGCAGCAGCAGCGCGCAGCAGCAGCAGCAGCAGCACGCAGCAGCAGCAGCAGCACGCAGCAGCAGCAGCAGCAGCACGCAGCAGCAGCAGCAGCACGCAGCAGCAGCAGCAACACGCAGCAGCAGCACGCAGCAGCAGCAGCAGCAGCACGCAGCAGCAGCAGCAGCACGCAGCAGCAGCAGCAGCACGCAGCAGCAGCAGCAGTACGCAGCAGCAGCAGCAACAGCAGCAGCACGCAGCAGCAGCAGCAGCACGCAGCAGCAGCAGTAGCAGCACGCAGCAGCAGCAGCAACACGCAGCAGCAGCAGCGGCACGCAGCAGCAGCAGCGGCACGCAGCAGCAGCAGCGGCACGCAGCAGCAGCAGCAGCACGCAGCAGCAGCAGTAGCAGCAGCAGCAGCAGCAGCACGCAGCAGCAGCAGCATCACGCAGCAGCAGCAGCGGCACGCAGCAGCAGCAGCGGCACGCCGCAGCAGCAGCGGCACGCAGCAGCAGCAGCAGCACGCAGCAGCTCGCAGCAGCAGCAGCAGCACGCAGCAGCAGAACGCAGCAGCAGCAGCAGCAGCACGCAGCAGCAGCAGCAGCAGCACGCAGCAGCAGCAGCAGCACGCAGCAGCAGCAGCAGCAGCACGCAGCAGCAGCAGCAGCAGCAGCAGCAGCACGCAGCAGCAGCAGCAACAGCAGCAGCACGCAGCAGCAGCAGCAGCACTTAGCAGCAGCAGCAGCACGTAGCAGCAGCAGCAGCACGCAGCAGCAGCAGCAGCACGCAGCGGCAGCAGCAACAGCAGCAGCACGCAGCAGCAGCAGCAGCACGCAGCAGCAGCAGCAGCACGCAGCAGCAGCAGCAGCACGCAGCAGCAGCAGCAGCACGCAGCAGCAGCAGCAGCACGCAGCAGCAGCAGCAACAGCAGCAGCACGCAGCAGCAGCAGCAGCACGCAGCAGCAGCAGCAGCACGCAGCAGCAGCAGCAGCAGCAGCAGCACGCAGCAGCAGCAGCAGCAGCACGCAGCAGCAGCAGCAGCACGCAGCAGCAGCAGCAGCACGCAGCAGCAGCAGTAGCAGCAGCAGCAGCAGCACGCAGCAGCAGCAGCAACACGCAGCAGCAGCACGCAGCAGCAGCAGCAACAGCAGCAGCACGCAGCAGCAGCAGCAGCACGCAGCAGCAGCAGCAGCACGTAGCAGCAGCAGCAGCACGCAGCAGCAGCAGCAGCACGCAGCGGCAGCAGCAGCACGCAGCGGCAGCAGCAACAGCAGCAGCACGCAGCAGCAGCAGCAGCACGCAGCAGCAGCAGCAGCACGCAGCAGCAGCAGCAGCAGCAGCAGCAGCAGCACGCAGCAGCAGTAGCAGCACGCAGCAGCAGCAGCAACAGCAGCAGCACGCAGCAGCAGCAGCAGCACGCAGCAGCAGCAGCAGCACGCAGCAGCAGCAGTAGCAGCAGCAGCAGCACGCAGCAGCAGCAGCATCACGCAGCAGCAGCAGCGGCACGCAGCAGCAGCAGCGGCACGCCGCAGCAGCAGCGGCACGCAGCAGCAGCAGCAGCACGCAGCAGCTCGCAGCAGCAGCAGCAGCACGCAGCAGCAGAACGCAGCAGCAGCAGCAGCAGCACGCAGCAGCAGCAGCAGCAGCAGCAGCACGCAGCAGCAGCAGCAGCACGCAGCAGCAGCAGCAGCAGCACGCAGCAGCAGCAGCAGCAGCAGCAGCAGCACGCAGCAGCAGCAGCAACAGCAGCAGCACGCAGCAGCAGCAGCAGCACGCAGCAGCAGCAGCAGCACGTAGCAGCAGCAGCAGCACGCAGCAGCAGCAGCAGCACGCAGCAGCAGCAGCAACAGCAGCAGCACGCAGCAGCAGCAGCAGCACGCAGCAGCAGCAGCAGCACGCAGCAGCAGCAGCACGCAGCAGCAGCAGCAACAGCAGCAGCACGCAGCAGCAGCAGCAGCAGCAGCAGCACGCAGCAGCAGCAGCAGCAGCAGCAGCACGCAGCAGCAGCAGCAGCAGCACGCAGCAGCAGCAGCAGCACGCAGCAGCAGCAGCAGCACGCAGCAGCAGCAGTAGCAGCAGCAGCAGCAGCAGCACGCAGCAGCAGCAGCAACACGCAGCAGCAGCAGCGGCACGCAGCAGCAGCACGCAGCAGCAGCAGTAGCAGCAGCAGCAGCAGCAGCACGCAGCAGCAGCAGCAGCACTGTTCGATTCCGTATAAGATTTCTCCGTATTTCACATCCCATTTCAAATTGGTCTCCGTGCGGAAAACAGCTGCGAGGACCCAACCAAGGGAACATTGTTCTCCAGAGCCCCTTTTCCGTCCTTTTTTTTTACGCCTTCTTCGAATTGCTAGAAAGACGCTAATCCTCGAGTTGCCGTACTCAAGACATTCGAGGGTTCGAGCTAGAGGCATCGGAAAGGCGGTCATAAATTCATCCGTGCGACCGTCACTCCGTGTACCCTTCGCGAGGTACTTGAGGATCCCGGATTTCGACACGGTGGTCCTTATGGTCCTTCGAAGCGACGGACATCATAAATCTATCACTAGAGCTTAAAAACATTCGCGCTAAAGTTTTCGGAATTTCCCTCGGTTTGGCTTGAGGCGGGGACTTCCTCCTCCACCCTAGAGGGCTGTATCGGAAGATCCTCCCTCAAGTCAAACCAGCGAATAGGGATGATTTTTCCCCCAATAATGGGCCCAAGATCTGCGATTTCCGCGCCACCACCGAGGTGGCTAGTTTTAAGTCGAATATTCAAACGAAAGCAGAACAGCTCTAGCAACGCGCACGAACACTACAAGCGAGTCGAACGCAATCGGAAATAGTCGCGCCGAGAAATTGAATATCGCAAGCAAACGAAAGTATCAATATACGCGCCGTTTCTTCCTTCAACTCCCGCTACATCAACTGCTCTAAATTAAATAATCACCCAAGGTTAATTCGGCGGGTGATCGTGTTGTTAAGTTTTATTCAATAAATTGTTATAAATCGCAAAACGACATTCTTCTCAACACCAATATTATTCATGGTCCTTCGAGCCGGATCAGTGATCTAGTGGAGTGCGGGAAAACAAATACTATTCGCAATCGATCGTGTCACAATCAGCGATCGTCCACGTAGAAGCTACATCGCACGCCAGCGTGAAACCCATCGTCTTCCTGGCAGCAATTGGGCCGGAAGCGTCAACTAACAAAGGATTGGCAAACGGCTGTTTCCCGCAAGGACGTCGAAATCATCGAGGACCTGAGTTCCAGCCTGCTGTTCTCCAGGACTAAAGGAACCAGGAACGAGACATCGGAAGGAGATATTCTACCAGGACGTCGAAATCATCGAGGACCTGAGTTCCAGCCTGCTGTTCTCCAGGACCAAAGGAACCAGGAACGAGACAACGGAAGAAGATCTAAGACCAGGTAGACCTTGTCAGAATCACGCGTTAATCCAATTTTCATTTGTCTTTCCTTTCCTGTCTGTCTCGATAATCTGAAATGGCAACCGGAGCCAAAGAGAAAGCTGTTCCAGAGGAACAGATCCGCTCATTAAACAATAAGTCCATATATTTCAAGGGTCAAATCACGTCGTTGAACAACTACCTCGACACGTATACAGATTCGGTAATAGAGCGCTGCAAACTTCGCGAAAAGATTAACCGTCTAAGGAATCAATTCGAGTCATTCAATAATTATCAAGATCAACTTGTCATGTTGACCAGTGATCACAAGACAATCGAAAAATTACGCGAAGAAGTTTCAAATAATTACGATGATGCAATTGCTGCAGCTGTCGCGTTGCAAGAGTCATTAACGATCGAAAGAAATACAAACCGCATAGATCCTTCACCCGTCGCGAACATAAATACAGTAAAACTCCCAAAAATTGATTTGCCAAAATTCGATGGCCGTCTCGAGAATTGGATTACTTTCAAGGACGCGTTCCAAACTATGATACATTCACGAGCCGGTTTGGGTAACGTCGAAAAGTTGAATTATTTAAAACTATCTTTAAGGGGAAAGGCCGAAACCGCGATTGGTGCCTTCACAATAAGTGAAGATAACTACGAAGCCGCCTGGAATCACTTAACTGAAATATACGACAACAAACGCGCATTGGTTTTACGACACGCGACTCTTTTGCGCGATACTCCAGCGATGCCAAACGATTCGTCTGACGCCGTTCGAGATCTCGCCAGTCATATGCAACTACATATTCGATCATTGCAGGCCTTAGGTCGAACGTGGGAAGATATTGCTAATGATCTTCTCACTAGTATTGTAATTTCGCGAATGGACACTGAAACAAGGAAAACGTGGGAACACACGTTGTCCGACACGGAAGTGCCAAAAATAGCAGACATTTTCAAATTTTTGCACATATCGTCGCATCAATGCAAGGATTATGAATCTACGTCGAACATTACGTCAACGCAATTTGCCAAACCGCAAAGGTCGAATTTTAATACCCGTGATAAGGCAAATAACCGTCAAACATATTTCAACCAAGGGTCGTCGCAATCTTCTCCGACATTTAACCGTCGGCAAACTTTCGCGACCGCGACGCGAGTCCCAAAATGTGGGGTGTGCAATACAGGTGAACATGCGGCATTTCAGTGCAGAAGGTTTTTGGATGCAACCGTTGAAAAACGCATAGAAGCAGCGCGCAAGGCAAAATTATGTCTTAATTGTTTGAAGCCTGGTCATTCTTCTTACGAATGCAGAGGAGGAAGGTGTAAGAAATGCAACCGACTCCACAATACGCGATTACATTTAGAAAACAAAAATAATCAAGAGAAGACAGAGTCAAATATATCGAATCAATCCGATGCCTCCACCTCTTCTTGACTCGCAACAAGCTTCGATGTCACACCTTGTTTAAACGAACGACTAGTTTCACTAATCACCGACACGTCCAATCATGGCTTAATGACCACCGCAATAATTCATGCATGGGACAGCAGCAATCGACCCTTAGAGTGTCGCGCGTTGTTGGACACATGTGCAAACGCGAATTTTGTTACAGAAGATTTCATAAAAAGATTAAAGGTTACCACGTAGGAACAAACTGTGACCATCGAAGCTTTAAACGAATTGAATACGGTCACAAATCGGTACGTAAAATTGAAAATCTCTTCAAGATTAAACAACTTTACACGTACATTAGATTTTTTTTGTTATTCCGCGCATAGCAGGTCAACTACCTGATGTTCAAATTGATCGAACGAAGATCCAGATTCCGCCGAATTTAAACCTTGCAGATCCATTATTTCATGAACCCGCGCCGATAGACATGCTGATAGGTACCGGACCTACATTGTCAATTAAGGGCACAGTCTCGCAATAACGTAGATCTGGTCCTGATGAAGACCCAATTTGGATGGGTCATCGGGGGGAGTGCCCCTATTCATGGCAGTAAGAATTCGCGCAAAGCATTTATAACGAACATAAATTTTGAATTATCGAAATTTTGGGAAATCGAAGAGGGTCAGCATCATTCACACCTCACTCCAGAGGAGGAAAGGTGCGAGATCCATTTCCAAAACACCGTATCGCGCACTAAAACCGGAAGATACATTGTTTCTCTTCCATTCAATGAAGACAAGACAAGTATAGGTGAATCTCGGGCACGTGCCTTGAATCGGTTTTACTCATTGGAACGCAGATTCGCGCAAAATGATGACCTGAGAATCGAATATCACAAGGTCATTAACGAATACATAGAGTTAGGTCATCTCAGTCAGGTAGAAGCTCCCGACGACACAATCGGTTTCTACCTGCCACATCACGCGGTTGTCAAACCTTCCAGTACGACAACAAAGGTTAGGGTGGTCTTTGATGGTTCGGCCAAATCAACCACCGGTTATTCATTAAACGACGCGCTATTAACAGGTCCCACAATTCAGGACGACATTTTTCATCATTTGCTTCGGTTCAGAATGCACGCCATTGTCTTGACCGGAGATATAGAGAAAATGTACCGGCAGTTTCTCGTTCGTCCAGAGGATCGACCGTACCAGCGAATCCTCTGGAGAAATAATAAAAATCAGATCGCGACATTTCAATTGAATACGGTTACTTTTGGGTTATCCTCCGCGCCGTATCTAGCAACTAGATGCTTACAGCAACTCGCAGACGATGAGTCACACAAATTTAGCGCGGCTGCCGAAGTCATTAAACGAGACATTTATGTGGATGATCTCTTGACCGGAGCCGCAACATACAAAAACGCAAAAATTTTACGCGATAACATAATACGATTATTAAAAAAGGGAGAATTAAATATACGGCAATGGGTGTCAAATGACCCACGGCTTCTTTCAGACCTTACAAAGGAACAAATACACCCAAAATTTTTCGGGGACGAAACGGTCAAGACCCTCGGCGTCGCATGGAATCCGCATAACGATTCATTTGGTTATTCCGTCTATATCAATTCAAACAACACGCATACTAAGAGGTCTATATTGTCAGTAATCGCGAAAATATACGACCCCTTAGGACTCCTTGGGCCAGTGATAGTTGCTGCAAAAATGTTAATGCAGCGCCTCTGGCAACTCAAGATAGATTGGGACGAGTCGTTACCCATAGAAATTCAATGTCAATGGTCGGCCTATCAGGATCAACTTAAACAACTCGCCGGTATCACTTTCGAGAGGCACGTCGCGCAAAAATCGACTGAGATGATCGAACTTCATGGGTTTTGTGAGGAGTTTTGTGTTTAGCTCTGTGAGGAATGTTATCAATCACGCACACATCAAAACCACATTTTGGACAGACTCGACTATTGTCTTACACTGGTTGCGAAAACCTCCAAACACTCTAAAAACATTTGTCGCGAACCGCGTAGCAGAAATTCAAAAGGCTACAGATCCTCAAGCATGGCGCCACATCAAAACAAATGATAATCCCGCGGATCTCTTATCAAGGAGTATCACGGCCAACCAATTAACTAACAGTGTTTTTTGGCGAAACGGTCCGAACTGGCTAGCGCAAGACGAATCGGTATGGCCAGAATCGCGCATAGAACAATCAGTCGAACTGCCTGATTTACGCAAAATAACGTGTCTTGTGTCTTCTATTGGAAGACCAAACGAAATTCTTGAAAAATATTCATGTATCATGCGGCTTTGTAGGATAATAGCATACTGTCTACGATTTTTACGAAAAAATCGCTACTTCGGCCCCCTCTCAGTAGAAGAGATAAATCGCGCACATGATAAAATCATAGTTTTAACGCAGAAAACAGAATTTCAGGAAGAAATTCACAATTTGCGAAAGAAAAGGGAACTGAATTCGAACAGCAAGCTGCTTTCATTAAATCCATTTCTCGATGACGAGGGCATTTTACGCGTTGGAGGTAGACTCCAAAACTCAGATTTGGGGTATGATCAGAAACATCCCATCCTGTTACCAAAAAAGAATCACGTCACCGAACTTATAATCCGCGATTGTCATTTAAAAAATTTGCATTCAGGCTTAACCGCCACACTATACAATGTCCGCCAACGGTATTAGACGATTGATGGAAAGAACATCACGCGCAAGGTCATTCGAAATTGTTTGAAATGCTTCCGTGTCAAACCACCTACAACTAATTATTTAATGGGCAACTTGCCAGCTTCGCGAGTTACCCAGGCCCGTCCATTTTACAACGCTGGCATAGATTATTGCGGCCCTTTTTATACTAAAGAACGAGCCTATCGTAATCGCGCGCGAATTAAGGTCTACATTGCAGTATTTGTTTGTTTTTCGACCAAAGCCATTCATCTTGAGGTAGTTGGCGACATGACGACCGAAAGCTTCCTTGCCGCATTTAAACGGTTCATCGCGGGACGTGGAATTTGCCGCAACATTTATTCAGACAACGGCACAAATTTTATAGGTGCCAATAACGAGTTGACTGAAATTTTCAAATTCGCGCAGGAAAATGAATTCCAGCACTTCCTTCTCGAGAAGAAAGTCACTTGGCATTTTATGCCAGCCCTCTCTCTGCATTTCGGCGGTCTATGGGAGGCTGGTGTTAAAGCGTGCAAACATCACCTAAAACGAGTAGTTGGTGAAGAATTGTTCACTCTCGAACAATTTTCGACATTTGTAACAGAAATCGAGGCAGTCCTTAATTCCCGTCCGTTAACCCCAATGTCATCAGATCCCAATGATCCCGTAGCCTTAACCCCTGGTCATTTTTTAATTGGATCCGCGCTGACAAGTCTACCCGAGGTCGACTTCACCGAAACACCTTCAAATCGGTTGTCAAAATGGCAACACATTCAAAAAGTTAAACAGGATTTTTGGGCCAAATGGTCCAAGGAATACATTCAGCACCTAAACGTTCGCGCAAAGTGGACCAAGGCTTCACACAACATTCAGGTGGGGACTCTAGTAGTCCTTAAAGATGATCACCTTCCACCGATGCAGTGGAGCCTTGGAAGGATTTTGCAAACTCATCCAGGCAAGGACGGCATCATTCGCGCGGTATCCGTTAAAACAAATAGCGGCGTTTACAAACGTAATGTTAAGCATCTTGCGCCTCTTCCGATAGAACCTTCGCCGTCTTAAACTCCTGCATTATAGCACTCGTTTCTTTTTTACTGATTTGACGGTTGATTTATGTAAAATCAACGGCCTAATTATCGCGTTTTTATTTGTTATTAATGCATGTTTGGGATTGGCTGAATGTGTCGGCAGCGTGAACGCGCCGATTCACTGCGCCGCTCCGCTATTGGCGGACTCGTACGATAACCGCGAGATCGAGAGTCGATAAGCAGCTCGCAGTAGCTTAGACCAGCACCGTCGAACGTCTATTGAGATCGATTATCGACCCCAAAATGGGGATTCCTATTGGCTGATCGATCTATCGATCTGCCAATCAATAGTTCGACGGTGACGGTAAACTGCCAGCTGTTCGACTCCGATCTCAACGTTAATCAGTCGTTCTCACTCTTGCTCACGAGAAACGTCGTGCGTCGTTTGACCGGTTTCGCGAGTAAGACAATCGATTCAAATCGCTAAAGAGCTTACAAAAGTCGCGCGTCGTGGGACCAGTCTTTTTAAGCTAATTAGTTTCAAACTCAGTTCTCAGCAACGCAGCTGGGAAAAATCACTGTTGCAAGAATAACCGTTGTTCAATTCTTTATTCTGCTCTAGCCAAAACATACAATTTTGGCTAGAAGACTGTACATAGTTCTTTTGTGTATAAAGTTTTAGTGACTACCCGTAAGACGGGAATAAAGTGTGCTCGTTCCTCATCGAAGAGTATTCTATCCCGTCCAATCCTAAACATTTGGTCCTTCGAGCCGGATTCAGTGCTGCAGTTCCACTGAAAATTCAAACTAGAAGTTATTCGACCGTTCAGTGCTTCTACCTCGTGCTACGAACAATGGCTGACCTTGTCAATACTCAACGGATTTTTGCTCATCGAATCTCTCGTTCTTTGGTTCCCATCAAAAGGAGAGAAAGGGCTAATATCTCTCTGGGATTTCTTCAAGCTTGTCGCGATGTCCTCGATCAGTATTGGGATGATTACTGCAGGGGCGATTCGGACATCAGAACCGCGGCTGAAACAGATGCCCAATTGAAAGAGAACCCTTATCTCAAGGACGATGAGTTCGGCAAGACCCGCAGGAATTACCTCGAGCAGGTCGAATTTTTACTCGACATGATCGCCGAACGCAAGACTGCGGCGACCGTTACGAAGTCGCAGACTTCAAATTCAACGGTCGTCGACGATAACTCAGCAAGGTCAAGCGCTGCGTTGGCAACATCGTCACTTCCAACGTTCGAGGGTCACGACAAGGACTGGCCAGCCTTTCGCGACTTGTTTACGTCTCTTGTAGCAAGTCATCCATCTCTGTCTTCACTCGAGCGTCTTCATCAATTGAAGAATTGTTTACAAGGCGACGCCGTCACCATCTTCAAGAGCGTCGAGGTGAACTCAACCGATTTCCAAGTGGTTTGGGAGAAGCTGAACCATCTCTACCACAATCGCAGGCTTTGGGCACAAGCTCAATCCAAACCACTGATCGACAGGATGCACCAGCCTCTATTCGGACATCCTGATGTTCAAAACTGGCAGCTGATCGGATGGAGACCTGAGCACAAAATAGAAATCTGGGATTACGAGCTGAGCACTGTCACTCGTAGTCTAGCTTATGCACCGTACCTCGCAACCAGAAGTCATCTCACCAAGGTGGAGGAGCCTCGTTACCCGCTGGGCTCTCACATCAGTAGAGTCAGCTACGTGGCTGAGCATCTTTCCGGAGCGGACACACAACTCCAAGAGCTCCGCATGGCGGGCGGGATTCCACGTCGCACGTGTTCATCCAGCTGCAGGAGTCTTCCGGACCGTTCTTCCATCTCCATCTTCAGCAACAATGGGCTCTCTTCCTCGGACTGCCAATTCACTGCTCCACCATCTCGCTGGAAGTCTTGGTTCCCCGAGCTCACTGCGCTCGGCTTCATACCTCTGCAGGGGCTCTCTTCCTCAGACTGCTGCCCCATCACCTCTTCATCATCTCATTTGAATTCTGGGTTCCCCGAGCCGGCTGCGCTCGGCGGAATATATCTACCTTTTGTATCCCCTCTGGCTAAGTTGTGGGTCGAAGCTGCCCACAACCTATGCCTGCACGGGGGGACAAAACTTTCTGTTTCAACGCTATCACAGGATCGCGGGACCCTCAGCGGTCTTACATCGGAGTGCTGGATCCACAAGATGGACGGGTTTCCACGTGGCTCGTGGGAATTCAACTTCAGGACTCTTCTTGATGGTTACTCCACCTCCGAGCTGAAGGTAGTCGGCGTATGGGACTCTCCCATGCACTGCGTCGTCTGCAATCACGGGCTCTCTTCCTCTGACGTCTGTCAGATGACTGTTTCAGCACCTCGCTTGAACACTGGGTTCCCCGAGCCCGCTGCGCTCGGCGGAACATCTCTGCTACATGTATCCCCTCAGACTAAGTTGTGGGTCGACGCTGCCCACAACCGATGCCTGCACGGGGGAACACAAACTCCTCTTGCTACGCTATGCCGTCAAGATCTCTGGCTCTTCAGCGGTCTTCTCTCGGAGTGCTGGATCCGCATGACTGGCGGGTTTCCACGTTGCGCGTGGGCCTCCAACTCCAGGAGCTTTCTGGATAGTTACTCCACCTCCGAGCTGAAGGGAATCGGCGGAGGGGACCCGCTCGTCCTTCATTGCTTCTTCGGCATCATCTGGCTCTCTCTCTCCGACCGCTGTCCGAACATCGCTGCAAACTCGCTCCTGAACGCTGGGTTCTCCGAGCTCGCTAAGCTCGGCGGAACATTTCTGCCGTACGTAACCCCTCTGGTCAAGTTGTGGGTCGAAGCTGCCCACAACCAATGCCGGCATGGGGCACAACTGCCTCTGTCCACGCTACGCCAGAAATGCAGGATCCTTCGCGGTCGTCAGTCGGTAAATTCTAGTATCGATCGTAGCACCGTTTGTTTATTCAGGAAAGGGCAAACAGTCCAACCTAAAATTGGAAAATCTCCAGTTAGCTCTAATTGTGTCTACTATTTCAGATCTGGAGGCTATTCTGATGTAACTCCGCACCTTCGATCCAGACAGGATCGTGGTCAGCGGAACTCCAGGGAAAGCAACTCATTGAAATCGAATCTCACTTCCTCTCCACACCTTGGAGAAATCTTGAAGGCTGCTGTCCAATCAGCTACATACCACCTACGCAGGATCATCGGAGGACAGCTGCGATCCTTCGAGGAGCTGACCACGCTCCTGACTGGTATCGAAGCTTGCCGTCTCTTTAAAATCTTACTTACTTTGACAGACGACCCTGAGGATCCTGCAGCCCTGACGCCGGGGCACCTCTCAATCGGAGAACCTCTCACCGCTAATTCCGGGCCCAGTCTCGAGGAGCCGCCAGTATCCTGGTTATCTCGCTGGCCTCTGGTCCACGTCACGACGTTGCGCATCTGGACGCCATTTCTTCGACCGGTGCCCAAACTGATCTCTCGGTTGTCGCCAGAAGACGAGGAGAAGGATACTGGAGGAACTCCTGGGGCTGGACTCGCCCTCGGTGCTCTCGACACGCATCTACAAGCGTAATTTTCGGTTAATCGAATTCAGGGTGGATCACCTGCACGATTCACGACACCTAATTCGTTTAAACTCATCTAAATCAATTTCATGCACTTACCTCGGCATCTCTGCTAACTCTAATTTGTTATCTCACCGCTATTTCAGAGCCCAGCCTCGCGGAGCCGCCAGTATCCTGGTTATCACTAGCATCTGGTTCTCGTCGCAACCTAGTGCATCTTGACGTCGCCATTACTTCATCCGGTTCTCAAATTGATTCCTCGAATGACACCGGAAGACGAGGAGAAGGATACTGGAGGATCTCCCGAGGCTGGACTCACACTCTGTTCTTCCGATCCGTAACTAGAAGCAATGCTAGGTTAATCTGGTTCTTGCCGTATCACCTACATGATTCACCTCTTCTAAACCATCCAACGAAGCGGTCATCCACTCACCTCTGTATCACCTTTTTCATTTAACTTGTAATATCGACGATCATATCTTCATCTCACGATCACTGTTTCACGCTGTTCATCCATTACTCGTAGTTCGTCTAATTACTACGCAGCAAGTGTGGATTCATTCAGCTTTTCCTTGCATCCCGCTCGTCATCACTCACCTGATTGGCTATTTGCTCTTCAATTTCGTCAATGACTGACGAGGCGGGCGGAATGTTTGGGATTGGCTGAATGTGTCGGCAGCGTGAACGCGCCGATTCACTGCGCCGCTCCGCTATTGGCGGACTCGTACGATAACCGCGAGATCGAGAGTCGATAAGCAGCTCGCAGTAGCTTAGACCAGCACCGTCGAACGTCTATTGAGATCGATTATCGACCCCAAAATGGGGATTCCTATTGGCTGATCGATCTATCGATCTGCCAATCAATAGTTCGACGGTGACGGTAAACTGCCAGCTGTTCGACTCCGATCTCAACGTTAATCAGTCGTTCTCACTCTTGCTCACGAGAAACGTCGTGCGTCGTTTGACCGGTTTCGCGAGTAAGACAATCGATTCATATCGCTAAAGAGCTTACAAAAGTCGCGCGTCGTGGGACCAGTCTTTTTAAGCTAATTAGTTTCAAACTCAGTTCTCAGCAACGCAGCTGGGAAAAATCACTGTTGCAAGAATAACCGTTGTTCAATTCTTTATTCTGCTCTAGCCAAAACATACAATTTTGGCTAGAAGACTGTACATAGTTCTTTTGTGTATAAAGTTTTGTGACTACCCGCGAGACGGGAATAAAGTGTGCTCGTTCCTCATCGAAGATTATTCTATCCCGTCCAATCCTAAACAATGCATTATCTTTTGATTGTAATTTCGCGCATTTATATCTTCTATTTTACGTATAGTTTAAGTTTTTATATATAGTTAAGCATAATTCGCGTATTATTATCATATTATAAAGTTGTAAGCGCGTCATAATTTACGTAATTATTTTTCATTATTCGTTATTTTTTCTGCGTTGATGACAGGACTGCGTCCGAATATTTTGGGCCACCTCTAATTTTTCATTTTTTGTCCTTTTCTTTATCATTACTTGCATTTTTCTTTTGATTTTTTGAACTAATTGGATAGTTCAACGGGGGGAGCATGTTCGATTCCGTATAAGATTTCTCCGTATTTCACATCCCATTTCAAATTGGTCTCCGTGCGGAAAACAGCTGCGAGGACCCAACCAAGGGAACATTGTTCTCCAGAGCCCCTTTTCCGTCCTTTTTTTTACGCCTTCTTCGAATTGCTAGAAAGACGCTAATCCTCGAGTTGCCGTACTCAAGACATTCGAGGGTTCGAGCTAGAGGCATCGGAAAGGCGGTCATAAATTCATCCGTGCGACCGTCACTCCGTGTACCCTTCGCGAGGTACTTGAGGATCCCGGATTTCGACACGGTGGTCCTTATGGTCCTTCGAAGCGACGGACATCATAAATCTATCACTAGAGCTTAAAAACATTCCCGCTAAAGTTTTCGGAATTTCCCTCGGTTTGGCTTGAGGCGGGGACTTCCTCCTCCACCCTAGAGGGCTGTATCGGAAGATTCTCCCTCAAGTCAAACCAGCGAATAGGGATGATTTTTCCCCCAATAATGGGCCCAAGATCTGCGATTTCCGCGCCACCACCGAGGTGGCTAGTTTTAAGTCGAATATTCAAACGAAAGCAGAACAGCTCTAGCAACGCGCACGAACACTACAAGCGAGTCGAACGCAATCGGAAATAGTCGCGCCGAGAAATTGAATATCGCAAGCAAACGAAAGTATCAATATACGCGCCGTTTCTTCCTTCAACTCCCGCTACATCAACTGCTCTAAATTAAATAATCACCCAAGGTTAATTCAGCAGCGTCACGCAGCAGCAGCAGCGGCACGCAGCAGCAGCAGCGGCACGCAGCAGCAGCAGCGGCACGCAGCAGCAGCAGCAGCGGCACGCAGCAGCAGCAGCGGCACGCAGCAGCAGCAGCAGCGGCACGCAGCAGCAGCAGCAGCGGCACGCAGCAGCAGCAGCAGCAGCAGCAGCAGCAGCAGCAGCAGCAGCAGCAGCAGCAGCAGCAGCAGCAGCAGCAGCAGCAGGCAGCAGCGAGCAGCAGCAGCAGCAGCAGCAGCAGCAGCAGCAGCAGCAGCAGCAGCAGCAGCAGCAGCAGCAGCAGCAGCAGCAGCAGCAGCAGCAGCAGCAGCAGCAGCAGCAGCAGCAGCAGCAGCAGCAGCAGCAGCAGCAGCAGCAGCAGCAGCAGCAGCAGCAGCAGCAGCAGCAGCAGCAGCAGCAGCAGCAGCAGCAGCACAGCAGCAGCTAGCAGCAGCAGCAGCAGCAGCAGCAGCAGCAGCAGCAGCAGCAGCAGCAGCAGCAGCAGCAGCAGCAGCAGCAGCAGCAAGCAGCAGCAGCAGCCAGCAGCAGCAGCAGCAGCAGCGAGCAGCAGCAGCAGCAGCAGCAGCAGCAGCAGCAGCAGCAGCAGCAGCAGCAGCAGCAGCAGCAGCAGCAGCAGCAGCAGCAAGCACAGCAGCAGCACAGCAGCAGCAGCAGCAGCAGCAGCAGCAGCAGCAGCAGCAGCAGCAGCAGCAGCAGCACAGCAGCAGCAGCAGCAGCAGCAGCAGCAGCAGCAGCAGCCAGCAGCAGCAGCAGCAGCAGCTGCAGCAGCAGCAGCAGCAGCAGCAGCAGCAGCGGCAGCAGCAGCAGCAGCAGCAGCAGCAGCAGCAGGCAGCAGCAGCAGCAGCAGCAGCAGCAGCAGCAGCAGCAGCAGCAGCAGCAGCAGCAGCAGCAGCAGCAGCAGCAGCAGCAGCAGCAGCAGCAGCAGCAGCAGCAGCAGCAGCAGCAGCAGCAGCAGCCAGCAGCAGCAGCAGCAGCAGCAGGCAGCAGCAGCAGCAGCAGCAGCAGCAGCAGCAGCAGCAGCAGCAGCAGCAGCAGCAGCAGCAGCAGCAGCAGCAGCAGCAGCAGCAGCAGCAGCAGCAGCAGCAGCAGCAGCAGCAGCAGCAGCAGCAGCAGCAGCAGCAGCAGCAGCAGCAGCAGCAGCAGCAGCAGCAGCAGCAGCAGCAGCAGCAGCAGCAGCAGCAGCAGCAGCAAGCAGCTAGCAGCAGCAGCAGCAGCAGCAGCAGCAGCAGCAGCAGCAGCAGCAGCAGCAGCAGCAGCAGCAGCAGCACAGCAGCAGCACAGCAGCAGCAGCAGCAGCAGCAGCAGCAGCAGCAGCAGCAGCAGCAGCAGCAGCAGCAGCAGCAGCAGCAGCAGCAGCAGCAGCAGCAGCAGCAGCAGCAGCAGCAGCAGCAGCAGCAGCAGCAGCAGCACAGCAGCAGCAGCAGCAGCAGCAGCAGCAGCAGCAGCAGCAGCAGCAGCAGCAGCAGCAGCAGCAGCAGCAGCAGCAGCAGCAGCAGCTGCAGCAGCAGCAGCAGCAGCAGCAGCAGCAGCAGCAGCAGCAGCAGCAGCAGCAGCAGCAGCAGCAGCAGCAGCAGCAGCAGCAGCAGCAGCAGCAGCAGCAGCTAGCAGCAGCAGCAGCAGCAGCAGCTAGCAGCAGCAGCAGCAGCAGCAGCAGCAGCAGCAGCAGCAGCAGCAGCAGCAGCAGCAGCAGCAGCAGCAGCAGCAGCAGCAGCAGCAGCAGCAGCAGCAGCAGCAGCAGCAGCAGCAGCAGCAGCAGCAGCAGCAGCAGCAGCAGCAAGCAGCAGCAGCAGCAGCAGCAGCAGCAGCAGGCAGCAGCAGCAGCAGCAGCAGCAGCAGCAGCAGCAGCAGCAGCAGCACAGCAGCAGCAGCAGCAGCAGCAGCAGCAGCAGCAGCAGCAGCAGCAGCAGGCAGCAGCAGCAGCAGCACAGCAGCAGCAGCAGCAGCAGCAGCAGCAGCAGCAGCAGCAGCAGCAGCAGCAGCAGCAGCAGCAGCAGCAGCAGCAGCAGCAGCAGCAGCAGCAGCAGCAGCAGCAGCAGCAGCAGCAGCAGCACGAGCAGCAAGCAGCAGCGCAGCAGCAGCAGCAGCAGCAGCAGCAGCAGCAGCAGCAGCTGCAGCAGCACAGCAGCAGCAGCAGCAGCAGCAGCAGCAGCAGCAGCAGCAGCAGCAGCAGCAGCAGCAGCAGCAGCAGCAGCAGCAGCAGCAGCAGCAGCAGCAGCAGCAGCAGCAGCAGCAGCAGCAGCAGCAGCAGCAGCAGCAGCAGCAGCAGCAGCAGCAGCAGCAGCAGCAGCAGCAGCTGCAGCAGCAGCAGCAGCAGCAGCAGCAGCAGCAGCAGCAGCAGCAGCAGCAGCAGCAGCAGCAGCAGCAGCAGCAGCAGCAGCAGCAGCAGCAGCAGCAGCAGCAGCAGCAGCAGCAGCAGCAGCAGCAGCAGCAGCAGCAGCTAGCAGCAGCAGCAGCAGCAGCAGCAGCAGCAGCAGCAGCAGCAGCAGCAGCAGCAGCAGCAGCAGCAGCAGCAGCAGCAGCAGCAGCAGCAGCAGCAGCAGCAGCAGCAGCAGCAGCAGCAGCAGCAGCAGCAGCAGCAGCAGCAGCAGCAGCAGCAGCAGCAGCAGCAGCAGCAGCAGCAGCAGCAGCAGCAGCAGCAGCAGCAGCAGCAGCAGCAGCAGCAGCAGCAGCAGCAGCAGCAGCAGCAGCAGCAGCAGCAGCAGCAGCAGCAGCAGCAGCAGCAGCAGCAGCAGCAGCAGCAGCAGCAGCAGCAGCAGCAGCAGCAGCAGCAGCAGCAGCAGCAGCAGCAGCAGCAGCAGCAGCAGCAGCAGCAGCAGCAGCAGCAGCAGCAGCAGCAGCAGCAGCAGCAGCAGCAGCAGCAGCAGCAGCAGCAGCAGCAGCAGCAGCAGCAGCAGCAGCAGCAGCAGCAGCAGCAGCAGCAGCAGCAGCAGCAGCAGCAGCAGCAGCAGCAGCAGCAGCAGCAGCAGCAGCAGCAGCAGCAGCAGCAGCAGCAGCAGCAGCAGCAGCAGCAGCAGCAGCAGCAGCAGCAGCAGCAGCAGCAGCAGCAGCAGCAGCAGCAGCAGCAGCAGCAGCAGCAGCAGCAGCAGCAGCAGCAGCAGCAGCAGCAGCAGCAGCAGCAGCAGCAGCAGCAGCAGCAGCAGCAGCAGCAGCAGCAGCAGCAGCAGCAGCAGCAGCAGCAGCAGCAGCAGCAGCAGCAGCAGCAGCAGCAGCAGCAGCAGCAGCAGCAGCAGCAGCAGCAGCAGCAGCAGCAGCAGCAGCAGCAGCAGCAGCAGCAGCAGCAGCAGCAGCAGCAGCAGCAGCAGCAGCAGCAGCAGCAGCAGCAGCAGCAGCAGCAGCAGCAGCAGCAGCAGCAGCAGCAGCAGCAGCAGCAGCAGCAGCAGCAGCAGCAGCAGCAGCAGCAGCAGCAGCAGCAGCAGCAGCAGCAGCAGCAGCAGCAGCAGCAGCAGCAGCAGCAGCAGCAGCAGCAGCAGCAGCAGCAGCAGCAGCAGCAGCAGCAGCAGCAGCAGCAGCAGCAGCAGCAGCAGCAGCAGCAGCAGCAGCAGCAGCAGCAGCAGCAGCAGCAGCAGCAGCAGCAGCAGCAGCAGCAGCAGCAGCAGCAGCAGCAGCAGCAGCAGCAGCAGCAGCAGCAGCAGCAGCAGCAGCAGCAGCAGCAGCAGCAGCAGCAGCAGCAGCAGCAGCAGCAGCAGCAGCAGCAGCAGCAGCAGCAGCAGCAGCAGCAGCAGCAGCAGCAGCAGCAGCAGCAGCAGCAGCAGCAGCAGCAGCAGCAGCAGCAGCAGCAGCAGCAGCAGCAGCAGCAGCAGCAGCAGCAGCAGCAGCAGCAGCAGCAGCAGCAGCAGCAGCAGCAGCAGCAGCAGCAGCAGCAGCAGCAGCAGCAGCAGCAGCAGCAGCAGCAGCAGCAGCAGCAGCAGCAGCAGCAGCAGCAGCAGCAGCAGCAGCAGCAGCAGCAGCAGCAGCAGCAGCAGCAGCAGCAGCAGCAGCAGCAGCAGCAGCAGCAGCAGCAGCAGCAGCAGCAGCAGCAGCAGCAGCAGCAGCAGCAGCAGCAGCAGCAGCAGCAGCAGCAGCAGCAGCAGCAGCAGCAGCAGCAGCAGCAGCAGCAGCAGCAGCAGCAGCAGCAGCAGCAGCAGCAGCAGCAGCAGCAGCAGCAGCAGCAGCAGCAGCAGCAGCAGCAGCAGCAGCAGCAGCAGCAGCAGCAGCAGCAGCAGCAGCAGCAGCAGCAGCAGCAGCAGCAGCAGCAGCAGCAGCAGCAGCAGCAGCAGCAGCAGCAGCAGCAGCAGCAGCAGCAGCAGCAGCAGCAGCAGCAGCAGCAGCAGCAGCAGCAGCAGCAGCAGCAGCAGCAGCAGCAGCAGCAGCAGCAGCAGCAGCAGCAGCAGCAGCAGCAGCAGCAGCAGCAGCAGCAGCAGCAGCAGCAGCAGCAGCAGCAGCAGCAGCAGCAGCAGCAGCAGCAGCAGCAGCAGCAGCAGCAGCAGCAGCAGCAGCAGCAGCAGCAGCAGCAGCAGCAGCAGCAGCAGCAGCAGCAGCAGCAGCAGCAGCAGCAGCAGCAGCAGCAGCAGCAGCAGCAGCAGCAGCAGCAGCAGCAGCAGCAGCAGCAGCAGCAGCAGCAGCAGCAGCAGCAGCAGCAGCAGCAGCAGCAGCAGCAGCAGCAGCAGCAGCAGCAGCAGCAGCAGCAGCAGCAGCAGCAGCAGCAGCAGCAGCAGCAGCAGCAGCAGCAGCAGCAGCAGCAGCAGCAGCAGCAGCAGCAGCAGCAGCAGCAGCAGCAGCAGCAGCAGCAGCAGCAGCAGCAGCAGCAGCAGCAGCAGCAGCAGCAGCAGCAGCAGCAGCAGCAGCAGCAGCAGCAGCAGCAGCAGCAGCAGCAGCAGCAGCAGCAGCAGCAGCAGCAGCAGCAGCAGCAGCAGCAGCAGCAGCAGCAGCAGCAGCAGCAGCAGCAGCAGCAGCAGCAGCAGCAGCAGCAGCAGCAGCAGCAGCAGCAGCAGCAGCAGCAGCAGCAGCAGCAGCAGCAGCAGCAGCAGCAGCAGCAGCAGCAGCAGCAGCAGCAGCAGCAGCAGCAGCAGCAGCAGCAGCAGCAGCAGCAGCAGCAGCAGCAGCAGCAGCAGCAGCAGCAGCAGCAGCAGCAGCAGCAGCAGCAGCAGCAGCAGCAGCAGCAGCAGCAGCAGCAGCAGCAGCAGCAGCAGCAGCAGCAGCAGCAGCAGCAGCAGCAGCAGCAGCAGCAGCAGCAGCAGCAGCAGCAGCAGCAGCAGCAGCAGCAGCAGCAGCAGCAGCAGCAGCAGCAGCAGCAGCAGCAGCAGCAGCAGCAGCAGCAGCAGCAGCAGCAGCAGCAGCAGCAGCAGCAGCAGCAGCAGCAGCAGCAGCAGCAGCAGCAGCAGCAGCAGCAGCAGCAGCAGCAGCAGCAGCAGCAGCAGCAGCAGCAGCAGCAGCAGCAGCAGCAGCAGCAGCAGCAGCAGCAGCAGCAGCAGCAGCAGCAGCAGCAGCAGCAGCAGCAGCAGCAGCAGCAGCAGCAGCAGCAGCAGCAGCAGCAGCAGCAGCAGCAGCAGCAGCAGCAGCAGCAGCAGCAGCAGCAGCAGCAGCAGCAGCAGCAGCAGCAGCAGCAGCAGCAGCAGCAGCAGCAGCAGCAGCAGCAGCAGCAGCAGCAGCAGCAGCAGCAGCAGCAGCAGCAGCAGCAGCAGCAGCAGCAGCAGCAGCAGCAGCAGCAGCAGCAGCAGCAGCACAGCAGCAGCAGCAGCAGCAGCAGCAGCAGCAGCAGCAGCAGCAGCAGCAGCAGCAGCAGCAGCAGCAGCAGCAGCAGCAGCAGCAGCAGCAGCAGCAGCAGCAGCAGCAGCAGCAGCAGCAGCAGCAGCAGCAGCAGCAGCAGCAGCAGCAGCAGCAGCAGCAGCAGCAGCAGCAGCAGCAGCAGCAGCAGCAGCAGCAGCAGCAGCAGCAGCAGCAGCAGCAGCAGCAGCAGCAGCAGCAGCAGCAGCAGCAGCAGCAGCAGCAGCAGCAGCAGCAGCAGCAGCAGCAGCAGCAGCAGCAGCAGCAGCAGCAGCAGCAGCAGCAGCAGCAGCAGCAGCAGCAGCAGCAGCAGCAGCAGCAGCAGCAGCAGCAGCAGCAGCAGCAGCAGCAGCAGCAGCAGCAGCAGCAGCAGCAGCAGCAGCAGCAGCAGCAGCAGCAGCAGCAGCAGCAGCAGCAGCAGCAGCAGCAGCAGCAGCAGCAGCAGCAGCAGCAGCAGCAGCAGCAGCAGCAGCAGCAGCAGCAGCAGCAGCAGCAGCAGCAGCAGCAGCAGCAGCAGCAGCAGCAGCAGCAGCAGCAGCAGCAGCAGCAGCAGCAGCAGCAGCAGCAGCAGCAGCAGCAGCAGCAGCAGCAGCAGCAGCAGCAGCAGCAGCAGCAGCAGCAGCAGCAGCAGCAGCAGCAGCAGCAGCAGCAGCAGCAGCAGCAGCAGCAGCAGCAGCAGCAGCAGCAGCAGCAGCAGCAGCAGCAGCAGCAGCAGCAGCAGCAGCAGCAGCAGCAGCAGCAGCAGCAGCAGCAGCAGCAGCAGCAGCAGCAGCAGCAGCAGCAGCAGCAGCAGCAGCAGCAGCAGCAGCAGCAGCAGCAGCAGCAGCAGCAGCAGCAGCAGCAGCAGCAGCAGCAGCAGCAGCAGCAGCAGCAGCAGCAGCAGCAGCAGCAGCAGCAGCAGCAGCAGCAGCAGCAGCAGCAGCAGCAGCAGCAGCAGCAGCAGCAGCAGCAGCAGCAGCAGCAGCAGCAGCAGCAGCAGCAGCAGCAGCAGCAGCAGCAGCAGCAGCAGCAGCAGCAGCAGCAGCAGCAGCAGCAGCAGCAGCAGCAGCAGCAGCAGCAGCAGCAGCAGCAGCAGCAGCAGCAGCAGCAGCAGCAGCAGCAGCAGCAGCAGCAGCAGCAGCAGCAGCAGCAGCAGCAGCAGCAGCAGCAGCAGCAGCAGCAGCAGCAGCAGCAGCAGCAGCAGCAGCAGCAGCAGCAGCAGCAGCAGCAGCAGCAGCAGCAGCAGCAGCAGCAGCAGCAGCAGCAGCAGCAGCAGCAGCAGCAGCAGCAGCAGCAGCAGCAGCAGCAGCAGCAGCAGCAGCAGCAGCAGCAGCAGCAGCAGCAGCAGCAGCAGCAGCAGCAGCAGCAGCAGCAGCAGCAGCAGCAGCAGCAGCAGCAGCAGCAGCAGCAGCAGCAGCAGCAGCAGCAGCAGCAGCAGCAGCAGCAGCAGCAGCAGCAGCAGCAGCAGCAGCAGCAGCAGCAGCAGCAGCAGCAGCAGCAGCAGCAGCAGCAGCAGCAGCAGCAGCAGCAGCAGCAGCAGCAGCAGCAGCAGCAGCAGCAGCAGCAGCAGCAGCAGCAGCAGCAGCAGCAGCAGCAGCAGCAGCAGCAGCAGCAGCAGCAGCAGCAGCAGCAGCAGCAGCAGCAGCAGCAGCAGCAGCAGCAGCAGCAGCAGCAGCAGCAGCAGCAGCAGCAGCAGCAGCAGCAGCAGCAGCAGCAGCAGCAGCAGCAGCAGCAGCAGCAGCAGCAGCAGCAGCAGCAGCAGCAGCAGCAGCAGCAGCAGCAGCAGCAGCAGCAGCAGCAGCAGCAGCAGCAGCAGCAGCAGCAGCAGCAGCAGCAGCAGCAGCAGCAGCAGCAGCAGCAGCAGCAGCAGCAGCAGCAGCAGCAGCAGCAGCAGCAGCAGCAGCAGCAGCAGCAGCAGCAGCAGCAGCAGCAGCAGCAGCAGCAGCAGCAGCAGCAGCAGCAGCAGCAGCAGCAGCAGCAGCAGCAGCAGCAGCAGCAGCAGCAGCAGCAGCAGCAGCAGCAGCAGCAGCAGCAGCAGCAGCAGCAGCAGCAGCAGCAGCAGCAGCAGCAGCAGCAGCAGCAGCAGCAGCAGCAGCAGCAGCAGCAGCAGCAGCAGCAGCAGCAGCAGCAGCAGCAGCAGCAGCAGCAGCAGCAGCAGCAGCAGCAGCAGCAGCAGCAGCAGCAGCAGCAGCAGCAGCAGCAGCAGCAGCAGCAGCAGCAGCAGCAGCAGCAGCAGCAGCAGCAGCAGCAGCAGCAGCAGCAGCAGCAGCAGCAGCAGCAGCAGCAGCAGCAGCAGCAGCAGCAGCAGCAGCAGCAGCAGCAGCAGCAGCAGCAGCAGCAGCAGCAGCAGCAGCAGCAGCAGCAGCAGCAGCAGCAGCAGCAGCAGCAGCAGCAGCAGCAGCAGCAGCAGCAGCAGCAGCAGCAGCAGCAGCAGCAGCAGCAGCAGCAGCAGCAGCAGCAGCAGCAGCAGCAGCAGCAGCAGCAGCAGCAGCAGCAGCAGCAGCAGCAGCAGCAGCAGCAGCAGCAGCAGCAGCAGCAGCAGCAGCAGCAGCAGCAGCAGCAGCAGCAGCAGCAGCAGCAGCAGCAGCAGCAGCAGCAGCAGCAGCAGCAGCAGCAGCAGCAGCAGCAGCAGCAGCAGCAGCAGCAGCAGCAGCAGCAGCAGCAGCAGCAGCAGCAGCAGCAGCAGCAGCAGCAGCAGCAGCAGCAGCAGCAGCAGCAGCAGCAGCAGCAGCAGCAGCAGCAGCAGCAGCAGCAGCAGCAGCAGCAGCAGCAGCAGCAGCAGCAGCAGCAGCAGCAGCAGCAGCAGCAGCAGCAGCAGCAGCAGCAG